>JAQFVV010007341.1:0-104251 GCA_028023455.1 Epiperipatus broadwayi | reverse complement strand
TTATATATATATATATATGTCCACAGATGGCGTCCTACCAAGACTGCCAATCAAGCGTATGTTTTGTTTACATAAACGTCAGAGTAGTTAGCATTCACTATCTCTAACTATAATTCCACTTTCAGATCATGATATCAAGCTATTTGCTATCATCAGTGAAAGACAGGAATAAAGAAACTAGATCTGAATACAAACTCTGAGCGTTTATGAAACAATTTCTATTCAGCTTGCAAGCGTGAATTTTTTAGACACGTAATGTCTTCAAACTCAGCATAGCAAACCAGATAGCTACATGGGTCTGATCTCAGTTCAGCATCACCACATAGTAGAAGCCTCTGCAATCTATATCATTGCAAGAAAGACCTCAAAGGTACATTTATGATAAACAAAAATGCAAGTTAAAAAACTTGCTAACGCTTGTATTTATGTCCACAGATGGCGTCCTACCAAGACTGCCAATCAAGCGTATGTTTGTTTACATAAACGTCAGAGTAGTTAGCATTCACTATCTCTAACTATAATTCCACTTTCAGATCATGATTTCAAGCTATTTGCTATCATCAGTGAAAGACAGGAATAAAGAAACTAGATCTGAATACAAACTCTGAGCGTTTATGAAACAATTTCTATTCAGCTTGCAAGCGTGAATTTTTTAGACACGTAATGTCTTCAAACTCAGCATAGCAAACCAGATAGCTACATGGGTCTGATCTCAGTTCAGCATCACCACATAGTAGAAGCCTCTGCAATCTATATCATTGCAAGAAAGACCTCAAAGGTACATTTATGATAAACAAAAATGCAAGTTAAAAAACTTGCTAACGCTTGTATTTATGTCCACAGATGGCGTCCTACCAAGACTGCCAATCAAGCATATGTTTTGTTTACATAAACGTCAGAGTAGTTAGCATTCACTATCTCTAACTATAATTCCACTTTCAGATCATGATTTCAAGCTATTTGCTATCGTCAGTGAAAGACAGGAATAAAGAAACTAGATCTGAATACAAACTCTGAGCGTTTATGAAACAATTTCTATTCAGCTTGCAAGTGTGAATTTTTTAGACACGTAATGTCTTCAAACTCAGCATAGCAAACCAGATAGCTACATGGGTCTGATCTCAGTTCAGCATCACCACATAGTAGAAGCCTCTGCAATCTATATCATTGCAAGAAAGACCTCAAAGGTACATTTATGATAAACAAAAAATGCAAGTTAAAAAACTTGCTAACGCTTGTATTTATGTCCACAGATGGCGTCCTACCAAGACTGCCAATCAAGCGTATGTTTTGTTTACATAAACGTCAGAGTAGTTAGTATTCACTATCTCTAACTATAATTCCACTTTCAGATCATGATTTCAAGCTATTTGCTATCGTCAGTGAAAGACAGGAATAAAGAAACTAGATCTGAATACAAACTCTGAGCGTTTATGAAACAATTTCTATTCAGCTTGCAAGCGTGAATTTTTTAGACACGTAATGTCTTCAAACTCAGCATAGCAAACCAGATAGCTACATGGGTCTGATCTCAGTTCAGCATCACCACATAGTAGAAGCCTCTGCAATCTATATCATTGCAAGAAAGACCTCAAAGGTACATTTATGATAAACAAAAATGCAAGTTAAAAAAAAAAATGATATAGATTGCAGAGGCTTCTACTATGTGGTGATGCTGAACTGAGATCAGACCCATGTAGCTATCTGGTTTGCTATGTTGAGTTTGAAGACATTACGTGTCTAAAAAATTCACGCTTGCAAGCTGAATAGAAATTGTTTCATAAACGCTCAGAGTTTGTATTCAGATCTAGTTTCTTTATTCCTGTCTTTCACTGACGATAGCAAATAGCTTGAAATCATGATCTGAAAGTGGAATTATAGTTAGAGATAGTGAATGCTAACTACTCTGACGTTTATGTAAACAAAACATACGCTTGATTCGCAGTCTTGGTAGGACGCCATCTGTGGACATAAATACAAGCGTTAGCAAGTTTTTTAACTTGCATTTTTGTTTATCATATATATATATATATATATATATATATTCTCACAAATAAATGAATTCATAGTATCATTTTTGGGGTCTTCCCTGTAGTGAAAATATAATAGCTAAAACAGCTGATGTTTCACTAGGGTAAAAAGTACACTCCTCAGAACTTCTTTCTCAAATCATAAGAATTTGAAAACAGACAATACTCTCTATATATATTGCCACTCAGTGCAAGTCAGTGTAATCAATGGATGCCAGAAAGCTTGTGCATAAATTCCCCATCAAGTACCTGCCCATCCAATATCTCCAGACTAGTTTCTGGCTTGTAGCATTTGTCAGTGAGAATCCTTGGATCTGAGGGCAATGCAGCTAGATCTTAGGATCTAATGCAACCCTTCAGCAGCCATCTTTTATCTCTACTTAACTACAAAACTATGAGTCTTAAACCAAAAACACTATAATATTTTCAATCTAAGCTCATTAGTTTATATAGTCATATTGGTCTGGACTCAATTCAGTACTTATACATTTTGGTATTTTTGGTTCTTTAAAACCATAACCACCACTATCCTATTAGGCAGGATTGGTTTTAAGCCAATAAACACTACATGATCATCATTTCTTTTGCTTGTTTATAACATTTTTAAACCAGGCAAATCTCTCTATACATATTGACACTTAAGCCAGAGTAATCAATGACTGCCTGAAGATCTAGGTGTAATACTCTCAGATTCAAAGCTTCTCATTGACAAAGGCCACAAACCAGTAACTAGTCTGGGGATATTGGATGAGTAGACAATAGATGGGGATTTTATGCACAAACCTTCTGACATACATTGATTACTCTGGCTTGTCTATGATTTTGCCATTACATTTTTAAAATTTTATGAATATAACTTAGAAGAAATTTTTAATGGCTATACATCACGTCAGTAGGTTGTCCAAATCTTATATCCATGAAATAAAATATATTAAATAACACATCTAGGTTCAAATAATTGTGCAGTAAATGTTTCACTGTGAAGAAATAGTCTATCATTTAACTCAGTGGTCTTCAACCTTTTTACACCTGTGGCCCAGCAAATATAAGGATAAGATTTTGTGGACCAGCAGAAGTTTACAGATAAATTTTCATAAAGATGTAACCTGCTTAGCCTTAGATAAGAATAATTGTTATAACTGACCAAAATATCACACTAGTTATTTTGTATTATAATGGTGTTGCTTACCTTCACATGCTGAACACAGAAAACAGTACAATACCAATCATTTTCATTAATGTGCTTTCATTTCTATGTTTATTATTTCAGTGTCAAAACATTCAAGAATAAAATGTTATTCACCTGAATGTTGAAAAATATCATAGCTATTGTAATTACATGGCAATGATTATGATAAATGTGATATCTGTATTTAATGTTAAATATACAAGTAGGTTTTATATATATATATATATATATATATATATATATATATATATATATATATATATATATATATATATATTCTGATGTATTACCATAAGTTAGCGTAGGATTAGGCCATGGGTTTATACGTAAAAAGAAGTCATAATTTAGCTCCGTGTTTATATAAGTAAAGTCTTTTTTTTTTATTTGTTTTTTTTTACTAAGTTTACTGATATGAAACGGAAATCTCCAATCCCTTTCTGTTTCACCATCAACCTAATGACCTACTCGTCTGAACTAGTTTCGAACCTATCTTAAATGTAAAAATGTTATATATAAGTCGAGCGGGAAAACTTTGCTACAATGGCCGCTTGAATGGCATCATCCATTTACATACGAAAACACGCTATAATTAGACAGGTTTGATAAAATTATAGCGGAGAAATGCTCATAATTTATTATAAAATGTTTTATTAATTTTCAGTCAATTCTTAATTATATTCGCTATTATATTCGTATGTGGATGGATAAGTTAAACATTGGAATGATATATATATATTTAAGTTTAAATAAAGATACTGTAAAACATTTTCTTTAAATTATATTTAACGGTTTTCTGATTTAATGTTTTACATATATAATTGAAACTAAAGCATTTTCTTTAAATTTGCTTTTTTTTGTTAATAAACAAATAATATTGTAAGAACAAATATGTTAAAAGTTATTTATTTCAGTAAAATAAAAATCATCCATTTGTAATTAAAAATGAGAATTTTGTGTAAACAAGAGATCAATTAGTGACACACCCGGGTAAAAAAGTAAAATCTGTTTTCTGATTGATTTTTGTTTGCAACAAAAGACTTTTTCATTAAATCAGAATACCGTTCCTTCTGCTAAGTAATAACACCTGAAAAGGAATTTAATTAATGAAAATGAATCAAATTATATAGTTTATATATTTTGATACATTTTTTAAGGAAATTAAATATAACACCTCGGAGATTTTATCAGTTGTTGTAGAAATTGAATTATATGATTTTGCTTTAATTAAAAGTCAATTGGTCCCGAGGTTTACGAAATTCCAGAAAGGTGTTAAAGTTTAGTAGAAGGATATAAATAGGCATTATTTTAAGCGGGAGAAGAAAATCCATCTTGCTTTTGAAGAGAGTTAACATCAGAAGTCAAAATTGTTCAACCGTAACATGTCTGGCTAAAGTCAGGCAAAATTTTGCTGCTTTCCCGTGATGGAACGCCTAGTTCAATCCATCAAATGCCAAAGGAACAACCAAGCTTACACCAACTAAATTTGAAGATGCCATAAGCCGTAAAAATAATTTGCCCTCGTTCTGATTTCAATCCAGCTAAAGAAACACTATTTTAAAAAATCGTCTCCCAACTAAAGTGACGATGCCATAAGCCGCCCAAGAATTCACCTTCATTCCAGTTTCGAATATCTCCAGCCCATCTACAGGAGAACTGTTTTAATATTTAAAATCACAGAGCTCTGTGAATTTCAAAAACAGTCATTGTTTCTTCAAAACAGGTTAGCTAACCATATTATTGAACTTTCTCGCTAAATTGTTTTTGAAATAATATTTAAATGAAATACTTTTTGCTAATACAATAGTGTAAACTGTCTAAATTGTTTCCTAAAATATTTGAAATCTATAAATGAAATATTTTTGCTAAATTTCTTTGTTAATTAATATTTTGCTATATAATTTAATCACTGCAGTTATATTTTGCTTTTCTTTTGCTTATTTTTAATTATTATTAGTTGTGCTTATGTTTCGAAACGGCATGCATTTAATTATAGAATATGTTTTTAAACATATAAATTTAAATTATTTATATAGCGTCATTTCGTGCGCTGTTTCGAAACCCAAATTCATATTTTTTCACTTAATAAATTAATTAATATAAATATAAAATGTGGCTTTTCAACCTTTATTTATTATGTTACTAAAGATTAAACTAGCCTGGAGTGCAATCATAAGTATATTTTTTAGTTAAGTATTCGTAAGTCCCCTATTAAATATACTTTTCCCCCTTTTAAAAGTTTAGTAGTTATAGATAACTAAAGAGATTGAACGGGATAAAGTAAGTTTGTATCTATATATTCCTGTCAGTAGCATATCGTATTTCTCATCCTACAGAAGAGTTGGCTCTTTTGATCAAGCTGATGATCTAGTGTTTATTTAATATATGATCTTTAATTTATAATATCCTTCGGCTTGGCGGATGTGGGATTTATTAATATTTTCTCGTTGTGCTGTTCTTTTTGATATATATAAGATGGAGCCACGGTGTTGACAGCACATCTTCTCTTATGGGTAGTGCAGTAGCGAAGTCTGAGCTACGGTCCAGATTAGCACATAAGTCCCCCGCCTCTGAACCAAATAAAGGTTCCCCATTAGCAGCATGACGACCGGTTCTTGGGTAAACCGTTGTTTGTCACAAAAACCCTAAAACTATTCTTCCATCCGCAGAGCCACTTTATTATTATAGTTTACTTGTGCCTAGCGTATTAGTAAAATCGTTATAGCCAACTCTCCCTCCCTAAAATGCAGTCTTCGGCGTTGATCCGAAGCATTCTTGAAAACCCGTTCGATCTAAAGCTATCTGGGACGCTTTAAAAGCCCATAGTTAAAATAAATTTATTATAATTAAGGTGTATTAAGTTTCACTCCAGACTTGGTTTGATTTTACATAAAAGAGCCACTCGAACTGATTATAAAAGGACATAACAAATAAGTTAATGTAGTGATTAGTTGTATAGCAGGATATTTGGCTCCATTGAATCATAGCCACAAACCTATTTTGCCAACAACAATTGTCAATAAATATATTTTAATTCATCATATATCAGTTTCTGTCTCATTATTAAATCAATCCAATTCACTAATTGCCCATAAGTATTCATTAGTAAAGCCCCTATTATTTAAATATGTTAGATTTTATCTGTGAATGTCTAGTATTTATGTTGTTTATATATATGTTTGAGTCCATGAGTCTTATTGTTTTCTCCGATTTGCTAGTGGGCTGGATGAAGAATTAAATCTCGTGTGCTACCATTGTTATGTTATCCATTGGGTGTTAGATCTGGTGCTTGGAGAGTGGGTTCGAATCCAGGCTGGTCCCTGACCTAAATCTCGGGCTTGACTGGGTTTGAAGTACATTTTGTGAGTTCCAGCTTGTGTTAGATGGATAAGCATGTTTTGACTGGCACAATATATATATATATATATGAAGGTTGTCTTTTGATAGTAGTAAGGACAAAATAGAAATCTTGTAATTAATCACTGTACAGTCAAAAAAAATTCTCCGTATTTTAAATCTGAAAAAATAAAACGAAACATGTAAAAGTCTGAAGTTTTGATGTCATTGTAATTTTTTTGTGCTGGTGTGTTGAAAGAATCAAAAAATGTAATTAATAGGAAAAGTGTTTTTTTTTTAAATGGTAAAATAGATATCGCATAATAGAAATAAAGCCAAAAAAAAAAAAAAAAATCATAAAGTTATTTTTTGTTTGTTTTTATTTTTAAAAAAAGGTTAACAGAAATTGTTTTTAAAAATAAAAGTTTTAGTATATTAGCAGTATACAAATAAAACCAAAAAATATCATCTTATAGGCCAAAAAAAAAGTGGGCGTATTTTTAAACAAAAAAAAAAAAACGAAACTTGAAAAAGTCAAAAGTTTTGATCTTGTTTTAACACATAAACAATGCCGACAAGCAACCAGTGATTGGCTATCAAAAGACAACTGGAGTTTGTATAATAAAAAAACCTTTTTTTTTTTAATTTTAAATTTTTTTAGAAAAATTATAAATTTAATTCTATCTTTCCATAAATGTCTGTGATAAATAGAAAAACAAATTAATTTATGTATGATTAGATTTCGTTTTTGTTCTGTTTCTTATTTTTAACAGGGTAAAAATGTGATGAAAAAATAAATAAAAACTGTTTATATTAATTAAAAGTTTAAAATCTTATTATTTTGTTATTACAAACTTTCTTGCCAGTCTAGCGCGACCCAGCAGAAAACTTCTGTGGTGATTGAAGACCACTGATTTAACTTATCTGTCCTGAATACAAACATCCCTCTCTATATACATGCCAAAGTAAAATTTTAAGCATTACTTTCAAAAAAAATATTATGTACACAGAAATTAAACTTTCCATACAGTAGTACCATTCAGGGCAAACCTGAGTAATCAATGGATGCAGAAAGATGTGTGCATAAAAATCCTAAGTAGTGCCTTCTTATCCAGTATGACCTGACTATTTTCTAGTTGATGGGCTTCATCAGTGATGAATAGTGCTCTTAAATCCTGATTGATGAAAGCAACCAGCTAGAAACTAGTCTGGGAATATTGGATGAGTAGGCACTATATATGGATTTTATGCACAAACCTTTCTGTATCCTTTGATTACTCTGGCTTGGACTGAGTGGCACTAATGTATAGATAGTTTAGCCTCTGTGTAAATAGATTGTATAAGTATTAAAATGGTAATCATGTGATGTTTGTGATTTAATAAATTATTATGTACATATACATTATAATATACATATTTATTAGTGATAAAATTGAAAATATTAATGTATATATTACTGATATGTTGAATGTTGGTTATGGAAGGAATATTATTTATAATACAATTACAAAATATAATCAAAATAAAAGTAATAATAAGAAAATATTAAGTAAATTAAAAAGTGGTAAATGGATTTCTATTCCTTTTATATCTAATCAACAAGCTAAATTAATTAATAAACTTTATAGTGGTTTGTGTAGAATTTATTTTTTCTCTTCAAATAATATAATGATATGATAAATAACTCTAAAACCAAGATTTTAAAATTTGAATTAAGTTATGTTATATATATATATATATATATATATATATATATATATATATCCATATAGATAACATATATATATATATATATATATATATATATATATATATGTTGGAATGTGGTTGTGGAATAAAATATATAGGGGAATCCAAATGTACATTACAAAAACGATATAATGATCATAAGACATTATATAAACATGTATAGAAAGAAAATATATCTTCAGTAAATATGAATACTCCATCAATTATATTTGATCATAATAAAACATGTAATTATGGTTTTAAATTTAATAATAGAGATAGAAAAATTATTCAAATTGAAAGGTGTAGTGAAAAACGTAAAATTAAAGAGGCAATGATGATATCTAGGAATAGAGGTGGTTTAATGAATAAACAATCGGCTAATATAAAGACAGCAGAATTGTGGGAAATTTGAATAGATTGAATGATGGGTAATGCAAGTTTTTATTTTTTGTATGTTTGTATTAACAGTTGATAAAGATTGTCAGTTAAACAATTGAAAGTACTTCTGGTAAAGAATATATTATTTAATTTTGAATACTGTGTTAAATATATTTCTTTGAATTATTATTATATGATATAAAAATACAGACATTTAATGGTTGTAGTTATATATATATAATTGAAATGAAATTTTTCAGTCACTACTACTTGTACTTTTACTATTATAAGTGGTTTTTGAGCAATAAATTCCACTTTTTATTTATGTACTTTTTTAACTTATGTTAATATAAAAAATAGATTAGAAGCATACTACCCTTTGTTTAATAATGCCAACTATCACACATTTTTGTTAATTTTTTTGTATTTTTTATTACGATTATTATTAGATTATAAATGGTATTCCTCTTATGATTATTTAAATCACTATTATTTATGTTTTTTAAATAAATAATTATTAATTATTTAAATTAATAAAAATTTGTCCTCATTAAATATTAAGAGATGAACATTATTATCATGTTACAAAGTTTTATTGCTTTTGTTGTTTGTTTAGGCCATTGTTTATAAATGTTGTATTTTTTATTGTATAGATTATAATGTTAAACTATTTTAAGTTAATAAATTTCTAATTTATTATCATTTGTATATTGTTATAATCTGATTTGTAATTTGACATTTATATTTACTATAAAAAAATTCTGTTTGTTTTACAGCATACTTTATATTTTATTTCTCGTATAGAAATTACATTATTTATAAAGATTTTTTTTTATACACAAATTTGAAATTTTTTCTGGTGATTGTTTTATTTATTTAATTTGTATCTTTATTTACTTTTAAACTGATTTACATTTTGTTTTTTTTATTTTCTACTTTCTTCATTGTTGTTTATATTATTAAAATAATTTTCATTTAAAGACATTTGATAATAAAATGAGTAAATATTTCTTGTGGTTTCAATTTCAAGCAACATCTGAACCAACTGATGATTGCTGTTTTAGCATGAAATATAGATATGGGTGATGGTTTATCTTTTCGACATATATGTTTTCATGTGTATCAGTGTTATGAGATAGAATGAAGAGTGTTGGGTCATGTGAACGTCTGTGCCCATATACCCTATATATTACATATATTGATAGGTATACAATAAGCCTGTATTTCAGTCATTACATAGTAGAGATGTCTGCCCATCCTTTGTATACGTATTAAATGGATTATTTCCTGTAGATGAGGGGTTATATTGATTTTATGTCAACATGGGTGTGACAAGAATCTCAGCCTCAGGGTGGCCTTTGAGTGTTCCATCATCACATTTTTAATTGGATGGATAGTTGAAGAATTGGAGTGTGAAGTGGATTGAAGCCTGTACATTAAAATATGAAGATTGGCTATCTTAATATATGTCTGAGCACTTATTGCATATATGTATATGGATGATAATCTGGACCAACTGATGATTACTGGTTAAGCATGGAATATGTATATTGGTGATTGTTTATCTTTTCAACATATTTGTGTTCAAGTGGGTCAGTGTTATGAGATAAAGTGGAGAGTGGTCGGTCATGTAAAAGTATGTGCTCATATACCCTATATACCACATATATTTATACAGTTATATAATAAGCCTGTATTTCAGTTATTATAAATAGGTATTTAAACATAAAGTTGTAGCTCTTTTAATGTTATTTTAAGGAGTCGTGTTTTCTATAAATATGTTTTGGGGAAATTTAAGTATAATTTAAATATTAGACAAATATATTTTAGATCGCTAACTGATAAGGATTTAATTAGTGATTAAATGTATGTATTTGCAACAAGAACATTGCATTGGAGCAAATATTTCTTGTTACAATACTAATTAAAAATGCAAAGAGGAAATCAGAACTGATAACACTCAAGAATGAAGCCTGGATTGCTGGAGGCCAAAAGACATGTATAAATAGTTTGAGCAGCAAAGTGAGTGTTCTATTTACTGTGAATTTAACGATTGAATGGTTGCAGAGAGATTTAAGTAGGGTAACTGAAAATAGCTTAAGTGACAATGCTGTGTTCTGTTGCAAAACCAACACATTTGCAAGCTGAAGATGAACAGTGACAAAAGTTTTGGGAAATCAAGGTCAGAGGAAAACATCTAGAAGGCAGCCAGTTGTAAAGTGCATTGTGGGAAGTGAACCAAAAGGAAACTATATATACTGTATTATGTGGGTAGTAATAACTTTTCACTATTATCATTTAACTGTTTTATTTGTTGATATTCAGAGTACTTGCATTTTGAGTACACAATTTCTTAAAACTAATAATATTGATCATATTGAAAAGAGTGTAGGCAGGATGATTTCATGTCTCCAAAATATATGCAACTGTTTTATAAAAAGTATTTTGCAATTTATCTACTCTACTTTGAGCACTTTTTAGCAAAAAACCTTATACATACACAATTTTACATTTCAAATATGCTGCAATCTTATTTAGAACCACTTTTACTTTAATTTTTTAAAAGTAAAAAAGGGTGTTTTTTACTTTTAAAAAGTTAAAGTAAAAGTGATTCTGAAGAAGACTGCTGAATAGTTGAAACATAAGATTTGATATGCATATATGTACTGTACCAGTCGAAAATGTATGTCCATTCAACAAGATTTAGAATCTAAGCAAAAGTACCCTGAATCCAATCATGCCCGAGATACACAGGTCAGGAGCAATCATGAATTCTAACCTATTTGCCCATTCTCCAAATCTATAACACTACGGACAACCCTCTATGGTGTTACTACATAAATTAATTATTTCTGGGCCCGGTGCTACATCGTTTTGCATGAGACTCAGCTGATGATGATGATGAGAAGTTGAGTGAACCCAAGATATAAGTTAAAACATACATAAATATAAATAATAAGGAGATTCAAACAACTGGATTAAGTTTAAAAATATAAATATTTATTTTAACAAAAATTCAAGATTTTATATATGTATACTCAATTTCACGCTTTTAAAACTTTATTTTCATTACAAACATTTAAAAAAAAAACTTGGTACAATTATTTTTATTTAGACAGATATGAATTTAGTGTGGAGGTTACAATACTGAACTGAAATAGGTTTTATTTAATATTAAAAAAAATAGATTTGGGTGATTGGTGTACTTTATATATTTAGAAACACATGTAAAGATATAATAATAAGAGTTTCACTGATTATAGGACTTGAATATAATGCCCTTGGCATTTGATACATATTTTCATTTATAGATTTTATACACAACAGTAAATGAGGATACATTGTGATCAAAATATACTTAAAAACATTTATTTTACATTTTCAACGTTTCAAAATAGAATATAGCAAAACTATAATTGCGGAAATGGCTTATTCAATAAAGGGGAGGGCAGCTTCATTAGAGGTTGGATTTAAACTCCAACGGAAAATATTACCAGAGAAAAATGTTTCATTATCACATATCATTACAATTTATTTTGTCAAACAGGCTAAAAGAAAAACAAACTATAAGAAATTGTGGTGTTAGCATAATGGCTGAATATCTAGGATCCAATATTTTGAGGTGCTTTAACATAATAATACGGAAAAAAAACAGTCTAGCTGACTTGCCATTCCATATTTTGTGGAATCGGCTGACAAAAGGTCTTCAGACGGAGATACAATGGGTAAAACTTTGCCGGAATTATCCCATGCATTGCTCTAGTTATGTGAGTATATATGTATAGATATGGTCTAGGGACATTCATCACCCTGTTTGTGACCTGAAATGATAATGAGACGACTCGGGTGTTCCGACACATGTCTCTAGATAAAGCTTAATAATATGAATAGTGGCCTATGCTAACAACGCTTTTATAAGAATATGAAATCATTTAGTTTAAATATTAACATAAAGCCTTAAATGGTTTAACAAATATATAATGATATGTTAAAATAATGACCCATGTGAGATTAAGTAATTTATCAAAAGTTAAAACTATTATTAATGAAGCATGCATTTCTCCCCCTTCTTGAGTCAATACTATTATGTTTAAATATAATATATAAAAACAAAAATTCATGCACTTAAAATTGCAAACAACAAAATGTAATTTGTTCACCAGCCTTTTGGCGATGATGAATAAAGAAATTAATAAAACCTACATATACCAATATTCATCCCAGATTGAAAAATATTTATATATTTTGTAAACTTTTATGATAAAATATATTTTCTAAAAACAACATATATTCATTTTACAAGAAAAACTCAGTCTTACGTATAATTTAGAAATAAATAAATGAGAACTCATTAATCCCCCCCCCTAAGTTCATAAAACTGGGTTTGATTGGAATTTAAAAATAAAAGTTTAGATACGCCATCTATGGCACTGTAGTGACTAGCAGCAAAATAAAAGTGCCCCTCATAAATCGAACTAAAATCTCCCTTAATTTCAAGAATCAAGACAGGAAAATTACGTATTCGAATAAGGTAAGCCTTATTTTATTATTTATCACATGGAACTGTGGAATAAATCCCGCATTCCAAGGTACATAAAAAAAAATCAGCCGAATATGGAAACGGCCATATTAAATATTCGTAGCGTGAAAGCCAGAACTAACCCTTATAAAAAAAAATCATCAATAACTTCAAAAAAAAAATCCATACTAATCCATATAAATTTAAAATAGCATGTGCTAAAAATTATCAATATTTATATAAAAAATCTACAAAAATTCTTCAAAATGATAATGTTCACAACAAAGAATCTACCTCCGCGAAAGAAAACTTAAGTGAAGATAAGTTTCCCTACTTAACTTCTACAGAAAATGAAACACCTATGGATTCTCATCCACCAAAAAATAAAGTATTTTTAAATCCAAATACAGCCCAAAATAACAACGAAAAATTAAAACAGTTAAATGATATTCAGATTTTAAATGAAGAAAAAATTCAATCACAATTACGAAGCCCAAGCGTAAACATAGGGATAAGCGCATGTAACGTAAACCAAAAAGAGCAACCTCTGACTCATAATGCTGATATCACTTCTAAATTAACGTTAAATCAACATGAAATGAAACCACAAACAATTAAGACCATGCCAACAACTGAAACAACTAAAAACAAACAAAGATTAAATATAGAGGAAAATAATTACATTGATAGTCAAGGCCGTCGGTCTTATGAAAGCGGCGAAGATACTCTTTCTGAAAGTAAAACGGAAAAAATCAAAAATAATAAAAAATCAAAGACAAAAACACAAAATCCTGATATAATATTAAACAATACATCAAAAAATAGCATTTTGTTTAACAAAACTTACGAATATTCTACACAAAATGGACTAACCACTTACACTCACGATTACAACGGCTCTCTGCCTCGTGAAGGAATCATATCGGATTCTAACATAAATAATGGCCAGGCAAGACTAGAAATACAATCAAAAGACAGATTAAACAATAAAGAAGATGCAAAAAAAATAACTTATGGAAATAAAATAGAATTTAAGGAAAATGCAAAGCTTCAAATTGAAAATATAATAGTCGGCGGTTCCTCGTCTTCCAAACCCACGCTTCCGCTAGAGGCGCTGATCAAAAACCCACACAACGTTAAGTCAAATAAAGTCAAATCACCGATTCTTGCTTCCGCAGCCGAACCTCCCTTAAATCTAGCTATTTCACAAGTTTTACAAGAACAACAAGAGACATGTTATGATAAATTATCCCAAATTAAACCATCATATGCAAATATAACTAAAATAGGCACAAATCAAAACGCAAATATGAATAAAGTAATAAATGAAAACCGCTCTACTGGAAACTTCGCACTTCAGAGCAAAAATGATACAAATTACTCGGACGCATTTAGTTCTCCCATCCTAGATATAATAGAACAAGAGATTGAACAGCAAAACAACACAATACAAAACCCACTTCTCCCATCTGAGTTTTCCACAGATAACTTTAATGATGAACAGTATGCTTCTCTCAGTCAAAGCTTCAATCAATCGATCCCATTAAAACTACTGAAGTCACTATCCAACTATAGCAATGACAAAAGCCTTGTTCTGGCCATAACAGACGAAAACTGCTCACTATATAAGTTTCCAATCGAAGCGCTATGTAGCCTCATTAAAAAAGAAAACATTGGTGAGGGAATACAACGAATTCTAACTCACCCTAATGATCGCTACATAGCAATCGAATTTTCTTCATATGCGCCCAGAAATAACTTCCGTAACACGTATAAAATTATCCAGAATAGGTTTATCACTTATATAGATCTAAATAGAACTGCAACGCTTACAGGAAAAATCAAAAACTGCGTAATGGGTCTCGATGGCATTCAACTACAAGAACTTCTCGCTGATTTTGGCAAAATTTCCAATTTTAAATATCTCCCAATTGATGGGCACATACTATCAAACACCGCATCATTTAATATACACTTAAATAAAAATTCCAAACCAACAGATATACCAACAACGTTAAAACTTAATGGAGAGCCAATGATTCTTACATTTATCGGAGTGAGACCACAGTGTTTCTACTGTGGGCTCCACACGCATCTTATAAAGGACTGTATAGCCCGAATCTGCACTCATTGTGGTCATAAGAAAAATAGATCACACAAATGCCAGCAGCAAATTAACTATCAGGCAAAGAATCAGCATACATCCGATTTACACTTTATTCCAGAAGATGACTCTGGACAAACTCACACCATGGAAGAATTCAGAATTGTTGAAAATTGGAATAAAAAAACAACCACTTATCCGAATTCAAAAAACTCCACAGGACATGCCTCAAATTCTCAAAACTCATCACAAATTAATTCAAAAGGTTTTCTTAACAGCTACAGAGACCAAACAAGGCAGCAACTTAAACTAGACTTGCCATCTGATAAACACTTAATAAATATTACCACAAGCTCAAATACTTATAATTCCCAAAACAAACAAACAAAAGATTTCTTAGAACCACCCCGGGTACAGCAATCACACTCTGACTTACCCACACCATCCAGCACAAGCCACAACATGAAACATATGCAAAAACCAGCACAAAATATCACACATCAGAATTCGTCAATGTTAGGTGAAGCCAATGACATACAGATTAATCCAGACATAGAAACAGATATGGATTACATAACACAAACCTTTTACAACAAAAAAGAAAGTCAACAAAATTTGCACAAAGCAGTTCTGAGGAAGATGAACAGACTGCTATGAATTCAACCAATTTCGACTTAAATAAAACTATAAAAAATCACTCTTACAACAGCTCAAATACTATGCAAGATAAAAAAAAGGAAAATAAAACACTCTAATACACAGGACTCTCACTCTAAGCCAACAGACACCAATACAGAAGACCTTTCTACCTATAGCCTACAACCTCCTGCATCTGCTCACATGGTTCCCTCACCTAAATCCTCTGAACTTGCCTCTCCAAACTTAAACAGCCCGCAAGCGGTACTTACTAGCGATCTAAGAGTTGATGGATAACCTGCCGTGCAGAGTAGTAGGGATCAATGTGAGAGGTCTAAACACCCTCACTCGTGCATATGCCATTAGGCATTTTTTTCCTTTATTTATCCTCACATTTTATTTTTAGGAGAAACCAAATTCCACCAGCACTCCAACCATAATATCCAGACAGAGCTTAGCAAACTTGGTTACTTAAAATTAGCAATCAATAGCTCCACTGCCGGAGGAGTTGGGGTGCTTATTAACAAGAAGTGCCCTCCCAATAAATTTAAAGTGCTCTATGAAGACAACAACTTGATTGCTCTGAACTTAACATATGGATCAAGTAACATAAACTCATTTTATGTATATGCCCCCAATAATAAAGAAGTTCACCTAAGAATTATCAACACTATAAATATGCTGACTTCCAATAACAATGCACCTGCTATATTAATAGGAGATTTTAATCTATCCTATGAAGAATATGACAAAAAATATCTTCATCTCCTCAACAGAGGATTTCTGGATGGTAGAGGGTATTTCCCTCCTAATGCTTTTTCATTTCACACGAAAGTTTATCACACCCTAATAGACCTGTTATTTTATACAGCAGAATTTCACTTCTGTATTGAAGCATATCTTCAGCCAGCAGCCTTTACAGACCACCATGCAATAGTTGCAGACCTGCAGCTTCAAAACTTCCCTACAATAAGCACCAACAATACCATAAGAGTCCTCACTCATGCCTCCACAACTGAGGCGGTATTCTCCGAGGCCTACATTCTTTTTCAAAAAATTGACATACTCACTAGACCTCCGGAGGAAGCTTGGTTCTCTCTTGTGTGAATTCTACAGTCGCTCATAGTACAACACACCAGAAGATCTAAAGGGCCTACAACGCTTTTTAATGAGCTGGAACAAATCTCTCACCAAATCAAAGCATTCAACATCGACAATGAGCCATTGGAAAGGTTGCTTAACCTTAAGCATCAATATAAGACCAAACAAGTGGCCATTGCAGAATACATAGCAATTAAAAGATCCAAAATATACCTACCTAATCAGCATTGTTGGACTAGAGCATATCTTTGTTGGGCATTAGGATACAAACCCAAACAATCCATGCCCTCAACAATCATCATCAGTGGTTCCAATTATACTGGAATTCATATGCTTCAGAAAATTGAATCTTCCTTTAAAGAAAGATTACAAAATTGTGAACCCAGAGTTGATCTCTTTTGGAATGTCATTTTTCCAATAGGTAAACATGGCATCACAGAGACTGATATAAAGAATCGCTTAGCAGCCCTACCTGACCATGTACATCCTGGTATACATGCCATACCTAAGTTTATGTTTCTCCATCTTAGCAACATTGTGATTCCGATTGTAATGGGAATGATAAAACACCTCTCGGCACAAAAAAGGGTAATTCCTAATCTTTACCTTATTGCAATGGTGCCATTCTTGAAGAAAAACAAGGAACCCACTTCCATCAACAGCATTAGACCGATATCAATGACTCATATCTTATTCAAAATCATAGAAGGAGTCATTAAAGAGAAAATAGAGTCCAAAATCATTCATAATATTTCAAAAAATCAATATGCTAAAAAGGGTTCATCAACCCTTACTGCCATGACAGAAGTTAAATTACTCCTCGACTATGTCAGATCTAATAGACTATCAAAACCGATTGCAGTCCAGATTGACATAGCTGAGGCCTTTGACACAGTGAATCCCAACATCCTGCTTGAACTTCTAGGGAAATACAACATTCCTTCCCAGATCATACAAATACTAGATAACCTATTACATAACAGATTCATTCACCTCACACTTAATGGAACCTTAACAGATGGATTCACGCCTAAGCGCTCCATACCTCAAGGGTCTCCGCTTAGTGCATTGCTATTTTCATGCTACATAGACCCTCTTTTAAGGTCTATAGAAGACTCCCTCCCTGGAATTCATATACCAAGAATCAAGAAATCCATCACCTCCATTGCATATATGGATGATGTCATAATATTCCTTCCATCACATAAGTATCTCCAACCGCTTTACCTTTTACTGGACAAATTTTCTAGCTCATCTCAACTACACATTAATCACAGCAAATCCTCTACATGGTGAATATTAAATGGAAAAAAAATCCATTCCAAATTTCTTGCGGAGCCCCAAAATTTCTTGGGGTTCCCTATATATAAAGGTCAACTCGCCATGACCAAAAGTATTCAGAATACCATCATTGAACAAGCTGACCACCTTACACAGGGGCTTTCGAAGGTCTATTTATCTCTGCAGGGCAAGGTCGCTCTGTTAAATATGAAAGTAATGGCCAAGATTGCCTATTATCTCCCGTTCATTACCATCACCAAGATATTCCTATCCAAAGTTTACAGACTATGAGCACGACTGTTTTGGAAGGGTCGTACTTCATCCATCAGCACAGCAAAAATGCAATTCCATAGAAAACAGAATGGAATGTCCCTTCATTCCATTCAGGCAATATTCTATCAAAAAGCACACACAGTGGTAGTCAACCTGATACAAAAATATGATAGCATCCTTGCAACAGAACCAATAACTCCCACAGATACGCCTCCACCTGAGAAGTCCTCTTGGATAGACCAAATCCTCTCCCATCTTTACAAATTCAATGGCAACTCCTCCGAGTGCTTTCTTACCAAAATCTCCATATGGACCGCCCACTCATTAATGAACCCCCAACCTTCACAATTAAGACCAAAACTTGGAGTAACAAATCAAAAAATTACTACACTATTCAAATTCTTATGGATGGAGCCAAAGTTCTTGGATTTTTTAATTAAGGCTAACTTGAATGCAATTCCAACAAACTATTTCCTCCATTACAGAAGATTTATAAAAAACATAGTTCCTTGCTGTCCTGTCTGTAATAGAGAGGAAGAAACCTTTGAGCATATGATTCTATCCTGTACTGGCTTGACATCTGTACGGCTAATGATAGCCCAAAATACCTCAATGGACTTTTATAAGATGCTGTCTATTAAAGATTGCATGAAAGACCGAAACTTCATTCACATAAGAATATTGACTTTTATTATATACTCACTGTGGATAACTAGATGCAAAATCACCTTCAATATGCCACCACCGAATGCAATGACAATATTCATCAGTACTTTAAACAAGATTAAAAAAAAAGATGAAATTATATCAACAAAGTTGCATTATGAGAATACTTGGAGACTATTCAAAATCCACAGCATCCCAACATCCCTATAATTATTCATGGAAGGAACTGAACCTTTCTCTTCAAACCATATAGGAAATAGAGATCATTTTCTTAAGACAGCTGACCTTCTTAAACAACAAAATACCAAGAAATCAATTGTTCCAAATGGACTACATAAAACACTCAGAGACTTCTTTAATGGAATTAATTTGTATTATTAAAAAAAAAAAACACTGGCCAACTATTCCCTTCTTCCTGTTCCCCATATGTATATAACCATATTATCTTTTTTTTACTCACAATATAAACATATATATGCAAAATGACTCAAAAGAGTAAATGTAATAATTTTTATAGCAATAATAAAATTCTTTTTGAAAGTAAAAGTTTAGTGAAAAATATAAAATATCATTTAAAATAAATTGTAACCACACTAAATTATAAAAGAAAGTAAGAAGTGTGAGTTGAATGAAATGTTTTATAGTAGCATTAATTTATGTTATAGAGAATCGATATAAAAGACAGAATTGGTTTAATATGCTCACCGATTAGCAAGTTGAAAAAAGGTTTAAATATATAAAAAAAAAAAAATTTAAAGAGAGTTTACAAGTTATAAGTTAGGTAATACAATTATAATGACTTTGGGCTGGTTACCTCAGCATTCTATGGAATAGAGACAAATTTGGTATGCAGGCGGCATTCTTTGACATGTCTCTTGGCCTTGGTGATTCTTGTACAGCACGGGAACACTTGAATGGTAGAAGCTACATCATGCATGGCGAAGATTGTAGCCGAAGACAGAGAGGAAAGGCAACTGATGCCCCTCAAAAATTACACAGACATGAAGTCGGTTAAAGACTATTGACCTATCTCTCTGACACAATAGATTTTTGGCCCTATTTATACAAAACTCTAAGGTGTTCAAAGAATGTTTTATTTAATTAAATTTTTGATCTTTAATTAACAGAAATATTTTAGCTATTGTTAGTGGAGATGGAATCTTAGATAACTGTCCAAAATAATTTCAAATCAATTTCCAGATTGGAAATAGATTTGATAAAAAATGTTAATCTCTAATTAAAATCAATTAGCTTTGTTTTTAAATTTTACTTTCATTTAAAAATTCCTTTTTAAAATCATGAATCCCACCTCTTTAATTATTCTTGGACAGTCGTCTTCTATCTTGAATATTTGTATACTTATATGAAGAAAATATTTATAAAATAAATAACACATAGTTAAGAAAAAATACAAAATTAATAAAAAGATTTGCTTGTGCTTATATATATATATATATATATATATAAGCACAAGCAAATCTATTTATATATATATATAAACTTATATATATATATATATAAAAGTTTCGATTATATATGTATATATCTGAGTCACATCCATAAAAGTCAATGTTTAAAATTAAAGAAAATTTTTATTTGAGATTTATATTTATAAACTTTTATAGACGCTTCTCAGAAATATACATATAATTTATATACATTTGACGAAAAAACAGTGGGTTAAGTGGTAGACCAGTGAAACTCGATCTTGGGCTAAGATCGACTGCTACAGTACAATGAAATTTTTTTTGCTAAAAAGTGTTCAAAGTAGAGTGGATAACTTGCATTTATATAAGATATTATAGCAATATAAAGAAAGTAGTGAATTTAGTAATATTTCTGAAGTATTTTGTGAATTTAACATCACATAATCACCATCTCTAAAAATAAATGGATAATTTTAAAGTCATCTACATTTTGCAGACATTACAATTGTTGTTGCAATAGATGTTTCAGAGTTTCAGCAATTATTGCAAGAGTAATCAGACAAACAAACGACATTAGAACTAAAAATAAATGTGGGAAATACTAAAACAATATTCAATGATTTTTTCAGAGAAATAAAATAAAGATTGATAATAATGGATTAGAAGATGTTGAGAATTATAATTATTTTAGTAAGATTATTAACAGACAAAAACAATGGTTTTACTCATAGAATAAGAGATATAATAGATATTTTAGCAATTCTTAGTTATGAATCTGAAATTTGTATCTTTAGACAAAGATTGAATGAAGTATTGTAGTGATGTATGAAGGCAATAACAATAAGTGATTAAAAATACATGGTGAAAGATCAAACAGTTTGTTCAATTAGAGATAAGAAATAAGAAAGGATAAACTTATGCGCAATTTGTAATACCAAGGTAATGTTATTAATTTACACGATTTATCCAAAGATCTAATGGGTTCTTCTTCTAATCAGACTTGATTGGCAAACTGAATCCCTGCAATATATTGGAATTGTTTTCATCCATATGGAAGCATACATACTAACAGTCTGAATGTGTAAAATTAAAACTTTTAGCATTCATTGACTAGTTTAATTTTTGTGAAATGTTTGCTTACATGCCATATCAATTGATGCAATATGTCTGACTAAGACACCAGTAAAATAAGTAAAGGACTATTCCCCAGATATCAAAATCACAACAATGGAAAGATGCTACTGTATGAGAAATCCAGTTTACTGGAGGACAAAACTGTCATACTCATTAATCAGAAAAACCATAGAATAAGAGTGGATTAATGATATATAATTGGCTTTAGGAGATTTTTTGATTACTATTATTAATAAATTCTTTAGTAAGATAAGTTTATCCACTTCTTATCTACTCTGATGCATAACAGGTTTATCAAACCAAAATGCCAGGAAATTCTGACATAAAATTGTCAACTCCAAACTGTGTTATGTTGAGTCCATAATGGAAGTCCATCTATAGGCAATTGCATATTTTTATGCTGTGTCCAAGCAAAAAATTTTGAGGAAAATTGAAAGCACATCTCCCACATTTCTACAGTTTTATTTGGATAATCTCTGATAGAAAGTATCACTGCAGCAGCAATCCAGAAATCTTTTTAGCATTTTCCAAAAATGTCCATGCAACTTTATTTCAACAAAACTGGTACCTGGAAATAGTGTTTTTTTAAATAACATTATAGAATTGGTCTCTATTATTTTATTTTTTTTTGATATAAAATTATATCTTTTATTAGAAATAATATTCTGTTTTTCACATGTTTGCATTGCTTGGTACATCACATTAGGACTGAATTATGAGGAGATGGGAAGACAACAACATCCCCAAATGAATAAATATAAAATGAAATATGAAAGAAATGACAAGTATAATGAGGAATGATAATGAATGTAAGGCATGAGTCTGAGGGATCAACAGAAACACTACAAATAAGTATATTACTAGCATTACAGACAAAAAATAATCATTCATGAATAATCAACAATAAAACCAACAGTCAATTTTGTGAGTGGATTTGAAATGGATCTATTATAACCAGGCTAATTATTTAGCCCTTTCCAGCTCGGGACAGACTATTTAAACATTAATTTATTTTACAAATTTTATCGGATGATCTATTAGAATATTTAACAATAATTCTGGGATCCAAAAACATGCTGCTAATCATTCAATGCTCTGACCATTTAGTACCATTAATGTACTGGCCAACTATAAACCTAATTTCTAAATCAATATTTAAAATGAAATGCAGTGAATGGACTTAAAACCAGGATCATCATCCACTGGATGTCTGTAAGACTAAACATAACCCCCTTTTATATAACAGACTGATGCATAAATCTATCTCAGGAACAAAAGCTCTATAGATGTTATTGTGAACAATAGACAAAATACAATATAATATTTTAAAAGTATGCTTTAGTAAATTCACTGGAATAACTTCAACAATGAAATAACAATTTATTATTAACAATTAAAATGAAATTAAGGTATGAAGAATTTGCCATACATATAAATTAAGCCTTCTGATTTTGATTAATACAAATATCCACTATTACATTGTAATTATATATGTTTACAAAAAAAACCACTTATATATAAGCATTGCAAATGTGTGGTATAATAATTTATGGATGTATTTTAATTGTCATAAACCTATAAATAAATTCATTTTTATAATATGTAACTGATTTAACATATATGTGTTTACATGTCACTTTTCTATATTGTACCAATCAAAACATGTTGATTCATCTAACATGAGCTGGGACTCAAAAATGTATTTCAAACCCAGACATGCCTAAGATTTTGGTCAGGGACCAAACTGAATTTGAACCTATTCCCAAAGCTCCAGATGAAACACCTAATGAATAACATATAATGATGGCACATGAGAATTTATTCTAAAATCGAGGCCCACTAGCAGAGTGGAGAAGACAATGAGACTTACTAACCACATTATGACTTAATGAAATAAGCATATGGATGGTTGTACATGTGAAAGTGGGTAATTTAAATGATTCAAATAAATTAGATAATAAAAAAATAGTTTAATATAATGAATTAATTATATACATTAGTATGTATGTGATTGAGCAAGCAGTCTTCCAAATGATAGATGATTATATAGTAAATTCACGCAAAAAGTTCTTAAATGCTTTTTTATTAAATAAATAATAGATATACATTAACACACATCTTTGGTGGGTACAGTATTAAGATGCCAATCAATTATTGAAAGGAGTACATAAGATGGCTATTAATGCTTTGGTTTATGGTTCTGAAACATGGTGACAAACATTATTTCGGGGAGCATTCTGAGATTTATTACATATATAAGAAAACTGTTTTCATGCTGTTGAGGTCATGAAAATAAATAAAATACAATTGCAACATTATATTTGAAAGACCAAATGCTTGATTTGTCCCAAGGCATATACTCTTAAATACAGAAACAACTAATTACAATGTGATGGGATTGTATAATAAGACTGAAATAACTTTAATTAATAAAACTAGTGATATTCAGAATTTATGTCTATATTTGAACAGAGTACCATTTTAATATTAGAGCACTAAAAACTGGGTCATGAAGCAAAAGAAATAATAAATGGAGAAGTGGTATTACTGACATAATGGTGAAGAAATAAGAGGAAACAATTGTGCTTCTGTATGGAAATGAAGTCTAAGACCCCCATTTTAGGGCAGTGCTTAGAAAAGTGGGATTAAACATGGCATGGCTCAGGCTTACTGGAATCCCCAACACCAGAGGCCTTTTTATATGAAAAAAGTTCTGGGAAGCTCAACTATCCATGGACAGGACATAAAGATGTCACTAATGACATATGGTATTTATACTTTAAAATAAATGACATTTTTGAATGCCATAATTTATACAAATAATATACTATGCCACTATAATATATATAGATACAATATTTTATTTAGTAAAAGAAACATTAAAATTCACCGACTTCTTTTTCTGTTATTGAAAAATGATTCAATCCTACCTTCCTGGATTTTATAATAACTAAAATATTTAAGTATTTGATATTTTAAGAGTATGAAAAATAAAGTAAAAACTGGCAGTTATATATAGAAAACAAATAATAAGTCACTCTTTCAGAATTGAATAAATAACATTTTAAAATATTTTATAGCATTAATTAGCATATGTGATGGATTTACTCTGTGTAGAATTATTTCATTCTATTTGGAGATGAACAAATAATATTTTTTAGAATAAAAACCAACATAAAATGTTGATTCTTAAAAACAACCTGTCAAGCATATTAATTAATCATACATTATATTTTAAAGGGATGTTAATAACATTAATTCATGGAGGTTTACTTAAAAGAGAAAAGAAAACATTTTTAGAAATTCAGATCATCAGGTTGCTTGAGATTGGCATATTAATAATAATTAAAACAAATATATGAAATCAAGTAATAAATATATACCAAAGTTAAAGAAAGTTAGAGCATATGAGATTGGATTAGAATAAAAAAATCATTTGAGAGCAATTTACATATTAGACAGATACAAATTTAAATCAGCCATGAAAAAAATTTTGATGAGAATATTTAGGCTAGATTTACTTTCAGGTGACATGAAAATAAATCACCTTGCACAATTTCTTAGAATACATTTTAAAAACTTCAGCTCATGCATAGCAATTGAAAGAATCCATGCAAGTCCATAGGTCATCATCATCATTATCAACCATTATCAATCCACTGCAGGATGAAGGTCTCTCCAAGTTTAATCCATCTTCTCCGATCTTTAGCTTCTCTTCTCCACATCACCCCTACACATTTTCTTATTTCATCCATCCATCTTACATGTGGTCTCCTTCTGGGTCTTTTACAATCTCTTGGAATCCAGTTTAAAATTTCAATTGTCCATCTATTATCATCTCTTCTAGCAATATGTCCAGCCCAACTCCACTTCAATCTTTTAATTTTTTCAATGAGGTCAGTAACACCTGTTTGTTCTCTTACCCATACATTGCGTTTTCGATCTCTTCTTGTTACTCCCAACATACATCTCTCCATACTTCTTTGAGTGATCTGAAGTCTCTGTATTGATCTTCTATTAAACTGTCCAAGTCTCAGATCCATAAGTAAGAACTGGTAAAACACATTTGTTAAAAACCTTTCTTTTCAAACACATAGGCATATTTCCTTTTAATAACAAGTTATTTCTACCAAAAGCACTCCAACCAAGTTTAATTCTATGATTAATTTCCTCTATTATGTTTCCATCTGCATTAATAATCTGACCAAGGTATTTGTAACTCTTAACTTCTTCTAATTCATCATAATCAATCTTTATTTTCATATTTGGAGCAAATCGATTAAACATTACTTTAGTCTTTTTAACATTTATCTTTAGTCCTACTTTCCTACTTTCATCTGATAACTCCTGCAACATTTCCTGCAGCTCGGAAGCATTATGTGCAAAAACAACTACATCATCTGCAAAATCTAAATGACTTAAATAATCTCCATTTACTTTCACTCCTTTAGTTTCCCATTTTAATCCACAAAATACTTCTTGCAGCACTGCTGTAAAAAGTTTTGGAGATATGGAGTCACCTTGTCTTACACCTTTCTCAATGTTGACTTTCCCAGTATCATTATGTAATCTAATTGTTGCTGTTGCATTTTTATAAATATTCTTTAAAATATGACAATATCCTGGATCTATGTATACCTTGATGATCCAATGCTTTAATCACAGAAGAAATGTTTATAGAATCAAATGCCTTTTCATAATCTACAAATCCAAAACATAATGACAACTCATATTCATTTGTCCTTTCTATAACTTATCACAATATTTGAATATGATCTACTGTACTAAAACCACTTTTAAATCCAGCTGGTTCTCTTGGTTGGTGAAAATCCAAGGTTCTCTGCAGACGAGTTGTAATTATCTTGGTAAAAATTTTATATAAAACTGATAAAAGGCTGATAGGTCTGTAATTTCTAATATCTTCTTTATCACCTTTTTTAAATATTAATATTATTACTGCATTCTTCCAATCATCCGGTACATCTTTATCATTTAGACATTTGGTATATAACTTTGCTAATATTTTTTCTGTTTCTTCACCTGCTTCTTTTAATATATCAATTATAATTCCATCATTACCTGGAGCCTTTTCTTTTTTCATACATTTAATTGCATTTCTCACTTCTTCATTTAAAATTCTGGGCAATTCGGTAGATGTAATATGTATAGGAGGCACTTGTTCTTTATTACTATATAATTCTTGATAGAAGTCTTCTATACATTTTATGATGTCATCTCTCTTTTTAGTAATAATGCCATCTTTTTTCCTTATTGCAGATATAAATTTCCTACCAATACCAAAATGTTGTTTTACATTCTTAAGACTTTTATTTTCTTCTACAGATTTTCTTGCTAGTTCACAGTTATACTTTCTTATATCATTTTCAACTCTTTTCTGCACCATTTTACAAAATTTGAGATATTCAATTCTTTTTAATGCATCATTCTTGCATATCTTTATATTCCTTCTTTTCTTCATAAGTTCTCTAGTCTCAGTAGAAATTTTATTAGTCAATTGCTGCTTTTTTCTACCAGCTATCTTTGTTGCAGTTTATAAAAGTGTATCAGTTATTTTCATATTAATTTCATTCAAATCTGAATCATGTTCAAAATCTACTAATACTTGAAACCAATTTGTAAGTTCTAATTTAAATTCATTAGAATGTTTCTGTAGATTAGGAATATCAACTGTAAATATAGTTTTTCTTAATGATTTTTGTCTCTCTAGTTTTACATTAACATGTATCTTACCCCTTACTAATCGATGATCACTTCCTGTGTTAAATTTATTAAGAACATTACAATCTTGAAATATGTATTTCCTGTTAGTCAAAATATAATCCAATTCTGCTGTACCTTCATTTGGATGCTTCCATGTCCATTTCCTTCTAACATTTTCCTCAAAAAAAGAATTCATAATATAAAGTTTTTCCTTCTCTGCAAACTCCACAAGTCTATGTCCTCTCTCATTTCTATTACCATAACCAAAATTACCTACAACACTTTCATCTTTCATTTGTTTACCAATTCTAGCATTAAAATGTCCCATAACAATTTTAAAATGTTGTTTACTCTGATCAAAACCCTTTTGTACATCCATATAAAAATCTACTACTTCATCACTGTGAGAACTTGTTGGGGCATAAACCTGAATTATCTGCATTTGATATCTGCTATTAAGTTGTATAACTAATCTTGCCACTCTGTCTGATACACCATCAATCTCCACAATATTGTTCTTCCACTTTTTATTTATAATAAATCCTACTCCACTTGTATTTCCAATATTTGTGCCTTTATAATAGAGCATATGTCCACTTTTTAAATCAATTGTCTCTTCACCTTTTCTTCTAACTTCACAAAGTCCAATAATATCCCATTTAATATAAGAGAGTTCTTCTTCTAATTCTTGCAATCTTTTTTCACTTGAAAGTGATCTGCAGTTGTAAGTACCTAAATAAAAAGTCGTCATCAAATGGCAGCCTGGGTCCGCCTCCAGGATATTCTTAGCACCCTCCGCCTTTGGCCACCAACAAGTTTCTAATCAGCATTCCAAAGTTCTCAGATTGGGCTTTTACTTCATTCATCAGCAGCAAGATGATATGGCAATGAGATGATGTCACAGGTGATGGGTTTTCTACTCAATCATTTTTAAATTTCAAACCAGCATGGGTCATCTTGACAACACAGTTCTCTCAATAGCAGTTTACCAGTGTTTTTAATATCAGCCCATTTTTTATCCTGCTCAGGTATTTGTGGAATGGTTTGAACTTCTTATTTCTACCCCAGAATCTAATCTCTGATCTAACAAAATCTTACATTTCTGTGTCTATTGTTTTTGAAGATGCAATCATTATATAATGTTACAAAAACATATTCAAATCTATTTCTAGATTGTAAATAGATTTGAGAAAAATGTTTATAACAAAAGTAAAATCTATTAATTTTATTACCCATTTTATTTTCAGTAAAATTTTAAATAAAAATACCTTCCTAAGATTGAAACAACATTATATTTCTATCCCATTAATTAATTTTTGGCAATTATCAGTTACATTTTTCATCTTAAACATTACAAAAATAAATTGTTTAATAAAAAAATCAAAAGGAAAGAGTTTCATACATGATGTGTAATAAAACTCTTACAAAATCAATATTACATCAACATGTTTGCTCCTGAAGTATATATATATATATATATATATATATATATATAGGATATATATATATATATATATATATATATATATATGAGCCACACCTATGTATCCTAATAAAAACATTGAAAAGCAAAAATTTATAATCTTTAGGCATGCTTCTCAGAAATATATATGAAATATATATACATGACTAAAGGAGTGGGATGGGACATAAGGTTTGAACATAGGTTAGTACATGGTATGTGGATAAAACCATGAAGCTCAATCTTAAGCTAAGATTGACTACTTCAACATAAGCACACAGATACTTTGTAATCTAAGAGAATTGTCATATAATAATAAGGTACATTAGTATTTTTTAAGCTATGACATATTACGGTTAACATGTTTTCTGCTGGTAAGATTTTATGGAAGATTAGATTAATGATGTCATGACAGCAAAGACACTGGCATGACTATTCCATGAAATAGTAATTTTTTGATTGTGGTGACCCACAAGATTTAAAAAGTCAAGAGACCTATATGAAATTTTGTCATTTCTCTGTCTTTTGTGATTTTGCTATGAACATGATCACATTGACTTTTTTGATCATATTGAGAATATTTTCATATATTTCATATTTAATATTGACATTGTATTACTATATAGAGTGAATTTTTAACTGTTGATTAATGATATTATAGTAATTTTCCATCACCATTATTTGTAAGCAATTTTCAATCTGTTTCTTAATAATTAAATATAGAACTTTTTATGACATTTTTATACATCACCATTACAGGTTATTTTTTATTCTGTAGTGATATATATATATATATATATATATATATATATATATATATATATATATATATATATATTAGTTCTAATATTTTCACGGATAAAAGATGTCATATTATTATTACTATTTGTGGGATATTCTGTGTAGTGAAAAATCTAAATGCCGACGTTTCAGTACAATATCAAGTACCTTCCTCAGAGCATCCTCTTTCTCAAATCATAAGAATGCACGTGAAATTTAAAATCATTTTTATCATTTTCTTTCTCCTCATATTTAAATTCTATTGGTTGAGAAGTTTTAAAATTTATTTTCTCTTCCAATAGCTTCTTCCAAATGTTGTTAATCTTCTTTAATTCACACTTTTCATTTATGCTCTTGGGGCTTTTAAAAATTTCTATAGCTTCTCTTAGCAATCTCTGGTCATATTGTTCAATTTTTGCTAAAGTATTTGTTTTTTTCAAAATTGATATCATGATTTGTTAATTTTATATGAGAATGAATAGCTGATGAATTGGATTTTTCTTTCACTGCCAAAATGTGTTCTCCCTTTTTAATATTTATTCTACAATTAGTCTGTCCTATATATGTATGTGGACAGACCCTACATGGAATTTCATATACACCATGACACTCCAAAGCAATTTTTTCTTTAGGAAGTGGAAATATTTCACTATTTTTTTTATAAGTAATGTAAATTGTGTGAATATTATTATTTTTTTAAATGTTACCAATTCTATCAGTTACTCCTTTTGTAAATGGCAAAATTGTCTTAATTTTTGATGTATCAAAATCTTTTTTTTATATGTATAAGCCCTATTAATAATGTTGTAATTAAAACCATTATGAAGAAGCATTTTATTAGTAGCAAAAAGGTCCCGGTAAAAATGGCTATCATCAGAAAGTCTCTTTGTTCTATCCAATAATGTCTTTGCTACTGAAAATAGTTGTGCAGGATGGTGGTGAGAGGAAAAATGCAGATATCTCCCAGTGTGTGTTGATTTTTTATATATACCATGGGATAAAGAACCATCTTCCCTTCTTTCAATCAAAACATCTAAAAAAATGTAATTGATTATTATTTTCTATCTCCATGGTAAATTTAATATTGTTGTGAAAAGAGTTTAAAAAATTAAAAAAGTCATCAAGAGCATGCTTGCCATGAGGCCAAATAACAAAGGTATCATCAACATATTTCAGCCATATAGATGGTTTTTAACTGCTAAAGTCAAAATAAAAAAAAATTGCTTTGGAGTGTCATGATGTATATGAAATTCCATGTAGGGTCTGTACATATACATATATAGGACAGACTAATCATAGAATAAATATTAGAAAGGAAGAACACATTTTGGCAGTGAGAGAAAAATCCAATTCATCAGCTATTTATTCTCATATAAAATTAACAAATCATGATATCAATTTTGAAAAAACAAATATTTTAGCAAAAATTGAACAATATGACCAGAGATTGCTAAGAGAAGCTATAGAGATTTTTAAAAGGCCCAAGAGCATAAGTGAAAGGTGTGAGTTAAAGAAGATTAACAACATTTGGAAGAAACTATTGGAAGAGAAAATAAATTTTAAAACTTCTCAACCAATAGAATTTAAATAGGAGGAGAAAGAAAACAATAAAAACGATTTTAAATCTCATGTGCATTCTTATTATTTGAGAAAGAGGATGCTCTGAGGAAGGTACTTGATATTGTACTGAAACATCAGCATTTAGCCTTTTCACTACACAGAATATCCCATAAATAGTAATAATAATAATAATAATAATAATAATAATAATAATAATAATAATAATAATAATAATAATATATAATAATAATAATAATATATAATAATAATAATAATAATAATAATAATAATAATAATAATAATAATAATTATATATATATATATATAATATGCTTGCTTCTTTTTCATTTTACTTATAAATTATTTTTATTTTCACTACAAAAAAAAACATTTTATAATTTTATATAGTATTTTTAAGACATTTTTATGTTGCCATTTGCACTATATGACAGGTTTTTATTTTGTTGTGATATGTGTGATATTATTTTTAAAAAAATATATGCATTTCCATATATAATTAATGCTTTTCTTCTACATTTTCCTTATAAATTATTCTCATTTTCACTAAAAAAAAATTCATAACTTTATATACTACCTTTTAAAATGTTTTTAGGTTATTTTTATTTTGCTTCTTTTGGTTTGTTGTCTATTTCAATTTTCCTTATAAGTTATCCTTATTTTTAGTAAAAAAAAAGAGTATGCTTTTAATTTCATAATTGTATATAGTATCTTTTAATTAAGACATTTTTTACATGGCCATTTCCATTTTATGACAGATTCGCACTCTATTGGGATGAGTGTTTTTATTGTCTGTTTAATTTTAAAATTACAAATATTTTTTATAATTTTTTCTGCAATTATTTTGTAGTCAATTTGAATTCATAATAATTTTAGTAAATTACTAGTAATTTATGTATTTTTTTTGGTGCATGTAATTTTTTTTTGACACACAACAAAGATGGTGCCATCTGACATTTTTCTTGCTATGAGATGTCTTCTTTAGTAATTTTCTTGCTATGTCTTCTTTACTATTATTTTTGCTATGTGTACTAGATGGTTTCTTTAGTATTTTTCTTGCTATGTCATGGCTCCTTTAGTATTATTCTGTGATGTCTACCGGATGGCTATTTTAGTATTATTTTTGCTATGATATGACTTCTTTAGTATTATTCTTGCTATGTCTAATGGATGGCTTTTTTAGTATTTTTCTTGCTATGATGTATTATTCCAAAGATGTACTACTCTAATCTTTCAAACTTTAATGTAACACCTCTACATAATCTGCAGACAAATTTTAGCAATTAAATTTGTCTGTAAATCACTAGGAGATGTTATCTTAAAGATCAGAAGATTAGAGTAGTACATCTTCAGGGTAATACATCATATCAAGAAAAATGCTGAAGTACTAATAATAGAAAATAAGTCATCTCATTTTAATGATACATAAATATTGAATGTTTTCACATATACATGTGTGTCCCCATGGTTTTGTGTACATACACTGATGTTTATTTCATATAATGTTTTAATTTGTCAAAATAATAAATTATTAAAAATGTTATATTTTTCCCAAATAATTCTATGTTGCAAGTATATATAAAATTCACACGTATGTGCGAATATATGAACCAGTTATTAATTCATTACTTATCTAATGGTAAACAAAAAAGGTTTTTCTTTTTTTAAAAAAAAAAAACAAAACTTTAATTCTTTGACATTCTTCATAAAAAAATTTCTTTTTAACAAGTAACACTTGATTAATTATAAATGTCTGAAAAAATACTGCAGCAGGTTTTGATATTTTAATCAAGAAAGAATTTTTGATATTTACTTTTTTTAGACTTAATAAGACTACCAAATTTTTTATATAGCATGCAGAAAGGTTTATGCATAAAGTATTTATCTAGTGCCTACTAATCTAACATCCCCAGAATTATTTTTAGTTTGTGGTTGACAAAAGTCATTTGCTTTTAATATTTGTTAATTAGCCATTTTAAATGTCATTTTAATATATATATATATATATGAAAAATAAAAACAAGTTAGTCACGTAACCTGCTATCACTTGTTATTTATGATCAATAGATGGCGTCTTTACCAAAACCGCCGAAACAAGTGTAAAATATTTTTACATAAACGCAAAAGGAGTCAGAATTAACTACCTCTTTCATTTTGCTCACCTCCAGATCAGCTGATTTCAAGCTGGTTTGCTTTCGTCAGTGGAAGGATAGAGCGATAGAAACTAGGTCTAAAGACTGACTCTCAAGCATTTATGCAAAACGTTTATATCAGTTTGCAAGCGTGAATTTTTCAGACCGGTAAAGTCTTCAAACCCAGCCTAGCAAGCTAGATATCTATATGGGTCTGATCTCAGTTCAGTTTCACCACATAGTCAAAGTCTCTGCAATATATATCATTGCAAGAAAACTTTAAAGGTACATTTATCCTTCCACTGACGAAAGCAAACCAGCTTGAAATCAGCTGATCTGGAGGTGAGCAAAATGAAAGAGGTAGTTAATTCTGACTCCTTTTGCGTTTATGTAAAAATATTTTACACTTGTTTCGGCGGTTTTGGTAAAGACGCCATCTATTGATCATATATATATATCATTACTTACCAACTGTATTATATATATATATATATATATATATATATATATATATATATATATATATATATATATATATATATATATATATATATATATATATATCATTACTTACCAACTGTATTATATATATATATATATATTACATAATGATACTGGGAAAGTCAACATTGAGAAAGGTGTAAGACAAGGTGACTCCATATCTCCAAAACTTTTTACAGCAGTGCTGCAAGAAGTATTTTGTGGATTAAAATGGGAAACTAAAGGAGTGAAAGTAAATGGAGATTATTTAAGTCATTTAGATTTCGCAGATGATGTAGTTGTTTTTGCAAATAATGCTTCCGAGCTGCAGGAAATGTTGCAGGTGTTATCAGATGAAAGTAGGAAAGTAGGACTAAAGATAAATGTTAAAAAGACTAAAGTAATGTTTAATCGATTTGCTCCAAATATGAAAGTAAAGATTGATTATGATGAATTAGAAGAAGTTAAGAGTTACAAATACCTTGGTCAGATTATTAATACAGATGGAAACATAATAGAGGAAATTAATCATAGAATTAAACTTGGTTGGAGTGCTTTTGGTAGAAATAACTTGATATTAAAATGAAATATGCCTATGTGTTTGAAAAGAAAGGTTTTTAACAAATGTGTTTTACCAGTTCTTACTTATGGATCTGAGACTTGGACACTTAATAGAAGATCAATACAGAGACTTCAGACCACTCAAAGAAGTATGGAGAGATGTATGTTAGGAGTAACAAGAAGAGATCGAAAACGCAATGTATGGGTAAGAGAACAAACAGGTGTTACTGTCCTCATTGAAAAAATTAAAAGATTGAAGTGGAGTTGGGCTGGACATATTGCTAGAAGAGATGATAATAGATGGACAATTGAAATTTTAAACTGGATTCCAAGAGATTGTAAAAGACCCAGAAGGAGACCACATGTAAGATGGATGGATGAAATAAGAAAATGTGTAGGGGTGATGTGGAGAAGAGAAGCTAAAGATCAGAGAAGATGGATTAAACTTGGAGAGACCTTCATCCTGCAGTGGATTGATAATGGTTGATAATGATATATATATATATATATATATATATATATATATATATATATATATATATATATATATATATATATATATATATATATATATATATATATATATATCATGAATTACATATCTGCAATAAATAAAACAGTATATATATATATATTCTTCAGTAAGCTGATGGACTCTCTCTGGGTAAGCTGATCCTTAATAACAATAAAGTGACTTCTTGTTATCATCAGGGAAGGTATTATTCAGTAATAGGTGGCTTGCATTGAACTCCTTTCAGTCTCTATGCTGTTTAATATGCACTTATATGCAGTCAATGGAGAATATAGAAAGTAAACCCTTTATCTCCATGTGAATCCACACTCTACCATTTTTTATTATTAGAAGTAGCTGGTGCCATTCTTTTTCCTTCAGTTATATCTTCGCAATAAGGTAATCTTATTGATATCATCTTTAAAAAACTCTTTTAATCTTTTTCCAACCATTTTATAGACAGGATAAGAAAAAAACAGTAATTAAAATTAAGTGATCTCTATCTTGATTGAAAAAAAATAATGAGACTCTTCAATTCACTTAAATCCTTTGAAAAACAGTGTTGCAGTATTTTTATCAAAATATGTCATATAAGCATTAATTAAAAAGTTTTGCTAAGCAACATCAGTAGTGGAATTGTATAATTACCACTATCTCTATTAGAAATAAATATATTAGTTCTGCTTTGTATGTCCATGAAAAAAATACATGCCACACTGCTAATTCTCATGAAGCTAAGGTTGTCTTTTTTGAAAGAAATAAAATAAAAAGAATTAAAGAATCTGTATTATTAAGAATTTATGATTCTGAAGCAATTAACTTATTGTAAAGTTCTTTTAACTTTAAGGGTGAATGACAAGTAAATGGAATTGTGGGCAATGTTTAATTTAAATATGTTGTTGTTTTGTCATTCTTTACACTTGAGAAGTCTGCTTGTAGCAGTGAAATCATTGGTAGTGTTTTAGATTTTATTTTCTCGGCTAATCTGGTTATGTTCTGGATTTGGATTAAATTTGATTATTTCTTGATTAGTTTAGCTTTATGCTTTTAATGTGTATATATATATATATATATATATATATATATACACATTATATATATATATATATATATATCCATGGTCAGAATAGCATATAAAATGTAAATTATAATTTCAAATTTTTAAATTTATAATCAAGATAATATTAAATCCATAAATTTGGATATTATAGCAATAAATGATTTAATACATATAATTTTAAAAAAAATAATTCTAGAGATTAATAATTGTTATTATTTATAATCAGTTATATTAATATAAATTTTAATATTTAATATAAATTTTAATAATTCTAGCTGTATAAGTTAAAAGAGTGATAAATTTAAATAAACATCGTTGCATACAAATCTGATTTTGAATTAGGTAACATGTTGTTTCTTCAAAATATATAATTAGAATGGTGTTTACCCAAAAAGGACAATTATTTACCAGAAGATAATAATTTAATTTTAAAAATTATCTTAATAAAAAAGTAGACACTTTTATTATAATGTGTATAGGTTAAAATAATTAATCATATCACAGATTCAAAATACAAAAACTTGGTTGTAAATTTTGATTTAAATCAATTTTATTTATTAAATATTTTTATATTTCAATATTATTTGAAACAGAAATACCAGAAACATTTTGTTTAAAAAACATGTACTAAGTAATTGGAGAGTCAAGCAATCATATTTCAGTAAATGATTATCTAATGTCACATTTTCCCAGTTTTCTTTTCAAAGAAAAAAAATGTAAGACGATCTTTAAAAAAAAAAAATTATCAAAGTCAGATAATGGTAAAAAGGTTATAAAAGTTAAAGTCGTGAAGTCTTAATTAATTAAATAAAGTATTTACCAAGCTATCTAAAGAGGTAAAATATTTTTACAAGTTCTTAATACTATGGATGTGACTACACCAATTTCTTTGTTGCAATCTAATTTCCAGTCTTGACAATCTACTTATAATTAAAATGTTAGCTAGGATCAGTTTAAAAAGAAAACAAAAGTTTCTTTTCTTGCCAGAATAACCAAAAGAAAGGAAAAACAACATTATAGTTTAAAAGAAAAGACTAACTGCATTAATGTGGGGAGACATTCATTTTATTCACTGAAAAATACGTGCTTTAGTCATTATGAATTTTAAAAAAGAAAGCCATTAACAATTTCAAGACAGTTTTTTTTAGCCCATAAAGCTACTTAATCAAATGGTAAAAATAATTCAGGAATTAATAATTATAAGTTGAGGAAACCAAATATTCATTTGACTGATATTTAAGTTATAATTTCTAATGTAACAGCCATAATTAAACGTCTACTTAAAAAATTATGAATTAAGATTTCTTGTAGTCAAGAAAAGTCATACTTTTATAAATTTGAAAAAATAAGAAAACTCTGTATAACTTTAAGTAGTAATGAATAGTTAGACAATGAATATATTTGGAGCTTAAGGATCAGACAAACTTATTAAATATATGTTTATAAACCTTTCAAGTATAGTAAATAGCCAGAAAAGGAGAAATTCTGAAAAAACTGCCTATATCTTAATGAAACTTGTTGAAGTATGCATTGAAAAACAAAGATATAATAATAATTATAATGTGAAGATTTACTAAGGAGAAATATGAAATTATTGATCATAGTATTTTTACAGAGAGTCAGATTATGTACATAGAACAATAAACCAACCTAGTTAAGATTTGTCCAGTTAATTGTACTTGTATGTGTAATGGTTTGTTTATATTTTCCTATATAGAGTAAGATGAAGAGAAGAGACCCTCAGTGTGTTAGGAACAAAAATTTACATACAGTGTAATGGTAATAATGATTTTTTAAAAATGAAATGTTTTTTTTTTTTTTAAATAAGGTAAAATAGATTTTAATTTTGCAATTATCAGTAATAAAAAATGTTTTTTATAAGAAATACTTATGCTAATATTTGCATATGAATGGGGAGAAAAGGGTTTAATATTTATAACAAGCTATGCAATGTATATTCATGAATTATAAAGTGAAAGAGTTTGTGGGAGGGAAATAATATTTAAGTTATGTTCATATTCTGATCGATTTATTAAAAAAACATTATATAATATAATGTTAATAATCACAAGGATGAGTGAGTGTAATATAAGCAACATTAGAAGCACATTTATTAATAAATATAAATATTATCTAGAATATCTGAGTAATAATAGATGTGTTTTGGGACATGATGGTAGATATAGGTAGGAGAATATCAGAAAAGTAGGTTATATGAGGGGTTAGAATATTAAAGACTGCATACACAGAAGTAGAATATGAGTCAAATTTCCAGGATAGACTATATAGAATAGTGTCCTGAAGAATTGATAAAGGGTTAGCAGAGTTAAATCTTTGTAATTCTCAGGTAATTTATAGGAGAAATTAAGAGGATTTTTATTAAAGCAATGATTGTGTAAATACTGTAAGTGAATATCAGAGTAACTGGGGTAGAAATGGGGTAAGTACATTAATAAAATGGTTACCTAACAAAATAGCATGTCATAATAAATGAAACCCCTATCCCTCTATTAGGGTATTAGCCAATAAGTCTCTGACTCATCTTTCTAAAGTTAAGGTGAATATTAATCTAGTGTGCATTAAAGATAGAGATGAAATTTTGAAGGATTGCATGGATTTTCTAGTTAAGTCTGGACAGAATGGCCAACAAGTAATAGAATCATATACAGACAAACATCATATATAGTGAAATAATTACTCGAATAAATGAATCTCTGAATAAAATACTGAGATCTAATATCAAAGTAAAAATTGAGTGTAAGAGATAGAATGAAGAGATGAAATGGTTGTCATAACATAACAAAGTATCTTAACCCTCTTGTTATTTTTTGACATATTATAAATATTGTCCTTACACACACACACATATATATATATATATATTGTACTGGTCAAAAAACTTCCACCACCTAAACTGCAAGTTGGATCCAAACTCAGCTGAACCAAACTGAATTCAAACCCAACCCACCAGCTCAGATCAGTGGATGATCTAAATCAACAGCACAGTGCTATGCACAAAGAAACTATCTCAACGGTTGGTGATGATTAGAGACCCCTGAACTGACATTAATATCGGATAATAAACTGACTAAAGATAATTTTAAGTCGAATCATATGTATATGTTCAGGTTGCCAACATGGACAGTGAGCATTAACATTAAAATAATGATTAAATAAAGGAGTTAAGAAACCAAGTGTGTTAATAAAATATTTAAAAATACTAGTAATAGTTTTGTTCAATCTTTAAATGATGATTATATTGATCACCTCTAGATTGTAACAGAGTTTATAATTACAATAAGAATGGTGGTCCTTATTATATGCCAATGAGTATTACACAATATTATGAAAGTCTATATGTCTATGCCCCCAACAAGAAAATAAATGCAGATAAAGGTATCAGTGGTGACAGAAATTATTAATCTAATTTTATATGAAAGAATGTGAGATTTATTTTCACATTCGCAAATCCATTCATGAAGAGCAAGATACACATTTAGGGCATAACTTTAACTTTTATTAGAAAACTTATTTGAGATAACTGAGAATTTGTTCAACTTTAATTGAAATCACTTCATCATGAATTAGGAGAATAAGAGCTGGCCTTACTGGAACAGAGAGTAATGGTGCTGACGAATTAGGAGCTATAAAATGAACAGGAAAGATAATCGCTCATTGGTGATTTAAGTAGTATGGCGGCTTGTATTTTACAAGTCTTACTACCCTTTAAGGAGATGTGGAACACGGGGAAAGCCAGGTCGAGTCATAGCTATAAACCTTTGGTGTTCCGAATATAATATAAGCAGGGGAGAAAGTGCTTTATTCCTCTATAGTTTAAAATAACAGTAATATCACCACCGACAAGCCTGCAAAACGAAAGATAGTCCTATGGCAGCAACATTCAAAGATGATGACTTGATAGTCACCATTTGAAAAATAAAACCCAATTTTCTAGAATGCAACGTGATGACTTGATCAAATTAATTTAAAGTCAAATGAGCTTTTAACTAAAATTATTTTAAAGCATTTATAAAATTATATTAATTATGCCCCAAACATCACACCCTTCCTGAATCTTAATAGAAAGTAACAGAAATTTGAATTAGAATATATTTATTTGATTCCTTTATTGACCCTTTTGCAAAAAACATTTTAAGATCATAAATATGGATATATAAACATTTATAAATTAGATAAAAGAGCCAGGACATAGATTGGAAATGGAGATAATAAAATAGTAAACATTTAATAATTTATTTCGACTCAATGATTGATAGAATGGTATAAATCTAGTTCTAATGGGCAAGAATTACTATTAGACTTAATATTACATTATTTGCATAAAGCAAATGGAACAAAAGAGCTCATCGAGTCGAAGGATTATTGGCATATAATTAAAAATAAATGACATTAATAAATCACTCAATATATATATATATATATATATAATACAGTAAATGAACCGCCATCGTAAGAAAGGAAAGTTAAATTTAAAGACTAGAGGTTGAGAGAATTACTACAAGACTTAAATATAGCATAAATAAAAGAAAGTTTTGTATATATTATTACATTAATAAATGAGAAGAGCTTTTAAAGGGAGTTTAAAGTAAAGTTCAGAAACTGGCCAGAAAGTACAGTTCATTATGGAAATATATTACCATTTTTTCCGGGGCTGGTTCCTTAGTTTACACATCGGAGTTGGTAAAATGTAGCTGCGCATTTGGTAAATTACATAAACAGAATTTTGGTTGACTTTTTCATGATTTTTGGCAGCACAATTGGTCTGGAAACAATTTAGCAGCTTCATAGAAGATTTGGGGGGACTTCAGGAACTGTAGTCAGATTCCTGAAGCTTAGTGCCTCACCATGATAGAAACACTATTTAAATTCATGATTTTAAAATGCACAGAGTTTAAGGGCACTTCTCTACAACAAAGATGGCTTCTCCCTTCTCCAAACTTTTCAGAGCTATTTATACTGTGTCTGATGTCTTTGGGCTAGCAATTCTTTCATTTTCAATGTTACAAGTTTCTACTAATTGATTTTAGATACATTCCTTCAATAAGGCTTTCAAACTCATTAACTTGAATTCATTTTCTAATTAGAAAATGAATTTTAAAATCAGAAAAATGATTTTAATTAGGAACCGTCCTTACATTTTAAATAATTATCTTTTTTTTTTCTAATTAATAAAACTTTACCCATTGTTTTTGGAAGAGGTCAATCTGAAAGCTTATTGAAAGAATGTAGCTTTTAAACACTAAAATTTTAACAAATTATTTAAAAATAAAATTAAACATTCCCAATGCAATGAAACTTTCGAACAATTATATATATTTAAATATTTATAAATATATATGCACAATCCACGCAGTTATAATATATATAAATTCATGAATAATTTTATCATGAATTTATTAATAGCATTGATTAATTTAAACATTAAACTAGTTAATTTTAATACACATTTATAAAATAGTTTTTCTTTAAGAAAACTAGTATGGATTGACCATATAAAGCCCCATTGCATCGAAAATTTAATGTTAGTACTAGGGTTTGAAATGGGCTTATGGCTAGATGTCATGAAGCTAGGATCAAACTCAGATCCGACTGCTTCAATATATATATATATTGAAGCAGTCAATCTTAGTTTAAGATTGAGCGTCATGTTTCCACCAATTATCCTGTATTCAAACCCTATATTCCATCCCACTCCTTTTGTCATGTATATATATATATATATATATATTTATGTATATATTTGAGATGTATGCCTAAGTTATAAAATTTTAAAGTTTCAATAACATTTTTTAAAATTATTATTAATTCTTTTTATTAATTATTAGTTTTTTTTTTATTAAAATACATAGATGCGGCTCAAATATATATATATATATATATATATATATATATATATATATATATATATTGTAAATATCGATAAGTCTATCTATATTTTAAAAATTGTCATTTGTTATTAAAAAAAAATCTCTTTGAGTTGATGTTTATATATGAAGTATTATTATTGTTTATGGTTATTAGGTATAGTTATTGTTTGAAGTTATTATTTTTATTTATATGTTAATAGTACATCGTTCTGAATATTTAATTATTATAAATAATTAAAGACATATAAATTGTTGATTATATAAAAAAGTATTTTATTTGCAGTGATTATTAAAAATGCAATATTATTATTTATGTATATTTTAAAGCTGTCAAATAAATTTTCAATTTAATATTTTTTATATATATGCTTGATATTTTTTTTAATGTTAATTGTTTAAAAGAAAACATGTGTAATGAGGGTTTTCAAAACAGCATTTGCTAGCATGTGGAGCAACAATAAAAAGAAGCCATGATTATTATTATTAAGATAGTAATAAAACCAACTAAAGGATAAAATTTTGTTGTACTTCGTTTCTTTGAAGTTACCATTCTTCAGAATATTGGAATAAGATAGATTTTTATGGTAAATACATAAATCATGACAGGCTAATAGAAATATATTGCAGCCAAGAGGCTGCACCATTTTCTTTCATTTATTCCAAAGCAGTTTAAAAGGAAAAACTAAGAAAATTTCAATACATATATTTCATCGCGTCTGAAGCCGAAATTTGACATAGCTATCTGGAATCTATAATGGTCAATCTAATAATAATCTGGAGGTAACTAGAATTAATATATTGGATTTAACATTTCAATTTATTTATTTATTTTTCAAGGAAAGAAATTTTAGAAGGATAAAAATATACATATATCCAAGAATTGACAATTTTCTCTAACGTGATAATTTCCTCACCTTCACTAGAATGCATTCTAATATTAAACGGATAAAGAAATAAAACAAAGGAATAAGTTGACTTTTGAAGGAAAACTGAACATGTGAACTTTGAAAGGTAGTAAATAATTTTATATGTATAAATGATATATAAACATATTTTTGAGATCGATATTTTTGTTTACTTTTATTTTTCATTATAAAAATATAACGTTTTATAAATATTCAATTCAAGCGTCTTGTTTTCTAACAGCAATAAACATTTAACAGGTGTCAAAATTAACACTTAAGTAATTTAAAATCTTAAAGTATGGCTTATAAGTTTGGGTTGCATATGAGTTGTTATGTATATTTTAATAAGTAAATTTATATTCGCAAATTTTTATTATAAAAAAAAAATATTTTATTATTAATTTATTTCCATTTTTTTTTAAACTTTATATAATGATTCTTATGCATACCAAAACAATAATTTATATGTATTTGCTGTATATAATATTTTTTTTTATTATTTTAAATATCTGAAAAATATAAGTATGGATTTGTATTTATATTGATATCTAATTGTTAAGCACAGATATGTCTTTATATATTTAATATATATACTTATTGCAAGTATATATGTATATTTATTATTTGGGTTTGTATTTAAAACATTAATATTACCTAAAATTAAACCATAATATAAAATAAAGGATGTACTATTTGTTTTATAAGTAATGCCTTTGTAATTTATTTAAAAGAGTATTAATATTTTATTCTTATTTTTCTTTTAATGCAAAGTCATTATGAAATTAATTGAATTCACAATTTAATAGAGGATAACTTCATATTTCACTTATTGTTTAGTCTTTAGGTCACTTACACATATTATTATTCATTCATATGTTTAGATATACATAAATTTACATAATTAGATGTGTATATTGGATTTAGTGGAATTCCCTTTGTTTCTGATGTATATTTGATTAGTTAGTTATATCAACCTTGAAAATAAATTATAATGATAGATCTCATTGCTCTGTATGATTTTAGATTTATTTCATGTATAGCTAGTTGGAAGGGCATATAAACAATTTATTTAAATATAACTGGGATAATTTTGTCTTTCTTCATTTAAATTATACAATTTATTATATTAGGCTTTCTCAACAATTGGATTCATTTAGATTATATATATTCCATTACGTTTATCATCCAATGTTTGAAGCATTATTTTCTTCTCATATATTAATGTTCCATTACATTTGAGGTATAATATGCTTATATGATATATTGTCCATTACATTTGGCACCACAAACTGTTGGTCCCAGTTAACTGATGATTGGTATAATGGAGTAAAAGTATGTTCCATTACATTTGAACGCCACAACGTGGTCAGCATAATATGTTCGTTTAATTATTCATTACATTTGGTGTATCAAAGTTAGGGGCTTGGTTAACTAATGATTATTGTTGCAAAAGTTCATATGTTTATTTTCATTTGAGATCATATAAAGATACATTCCATTATATTTGGCTTTCCCAATGTTTGGGGCCTTCTTTCTTCAATTTAAATGGAATGCAACAAGTACGTTCCATTACAATATATATATATATATATATATATATATATATAGGAGCAAAGTACTAACAAAATATTGATTTTTTTTTTTGTAAATGTTTTATTATATGTCATTTTTGAACTTTTTTTTAAAGTCCTTTTTTTTCCCTATTAAAATGTATATGTTATAAAATCAAAGGTGGAAGATGCAACCGTTAATAGTCCAAAAATAATTGAAGGGTTGGGGAAGATATTTTTAATTAAAGGTTTTACTTAAAATAAAATAGGGATTAAGATTAAGGATTTTTTTTGTTATAAACATTTTTGTCAAATCTATTTCTAATCTGGAAATGGATTTGAATTTATTTTTGGATATTATCCTACTGTTGTATTTTCAAAAACAATGGATAAAGAAATGTAAAATTTCTGTTAGACCAGAGATTAGATTTTAAGGCTAAAACTTAGTAATTAAAAGCATTTCAGAAATACTTGGGCAGAGTATAAAATTGCCAGATTTTAAATCACCAATAGATTAGCTACTATTGAGAAAACTGTATCGATAACATGCTACACGTCACTGTGAAACTATAAATGACATAGTAGTAAGTCCACCACCCTTCTCAGCCCTTTTGTGTCATAATCTTCAACTGCCATACCATTCTGCTGTCCAAGAGTGAAGTAAAAGCCCAAACTAAGAACTTTAGAATGCTAATAGAAGCTTTCTGCCACCAAAGAACTTGCATTTCAATTGCCATGCATGCGCAGTAATTTAAATTGGACTCTTAAAATTGCATGGTAACATTTTAAGCCTTCACAACAAACTAATTCTAGCCTATCTAATCTATCAAGATTTCTTCTAATGTATTATGTAACTTTGTTTTTGTTTTAATATGTAATTTGCTCTTAAAAAATTTCTATAAATTTAATTCTCTGTCATATGCTCTTAACTTTCCTTAACTTTGGTATAATCATTTATTTATATGTATTTATTATTTGATTTATATATCTACTTAATTATAATAAATATGCCAATTTACAGCAACCTGGTGAACTTAATTTCTAAAATCATTTTTGTCTTTCAATTAAATCTCCATTAATTCAGGTTTTTAACATTCCCTCAAAATATATTATATCATATATGTTCGCCAGTTTGTTTTTATGAATCAACATTTTATGTTGGTTTATTATAAAATTATTTGTTCAACTCTGAATAGAATAAAGTAATTCTACCAAGGGTAAATCAACCATTCAATCTAATTAACGTTTTGAAATCTTTTAAAATGTTTTTTTTTATTAAGTTCTGAAAGAGTGTTCCATTAATTATTTTCTATAACTTTTATTTTCTATACTCTTAAAATTTCAAATATTGTATTTAAATATTCCAGTTACTATAAAAACAATGAAGGTGGGTTGAATTATTTTAAATATCAGAAAAGAAAAAGGGGGGGTAAATTTTAATATTTACTATTTTAGTTATTAAGTAAAATATTGTGTCTATATATGTTATAGTGGCATAGCATATTTATCTAAATTATGGCATTCAAACTGCAGTCGTTTATTTTAAAGCAGTAAATCTTATTCAATGTTGTATAGTGACATTTATCTACACTGTGTTACTAACATTCAGCCTATCTTCATGAATTATATATACATTAGTAGTAATTGTAATAGTAGCAGTAGTAGCTGCAGTAGAAGCAGTAGTAGTAGTCATAGTAGTAGTAATATTAGTAGCAGTAGCAGTTTCAATAGCATCAGGAGCAGCAAGAGAAGTAGTAGCAGCTGTAGAAATTGCAGTTGCATAATATAAGTAGTAATTATAGTAGTGATACTATTAGTATTTGTAGCAGTAGTAATAGTAGTAGTAGTAGTAGCAGTAGTAGTAGTGTTAGTAGTAGTAGTGGTAGTAATAGCAATAGTAGTGGTAGTAGTAGTGGTGACAGTAGTGGTTGTAGTAATGGCAGTAGGAGTGAGAGTAGAAGTAGCAGTGATAGTGCTATGGCTTTGGCATTGGGTGTTGCAGTGGTCATGGTCATCATCATAGTGGCAGCAGTAGCAGTAGTAGCACCAGCAGTAGTAATAGTAATAATTATTTTAATAAGAAATACGCAATTCATTTTCAAGACATTTTTTTACAACTAAAAATATTTGTTTTTAATAAATACATTATACATAAGATGAATAAATTATGATTCTGTTTACAGGAATATAAGTCAAATTTAATATTTTTCATAGATAAATCAAATGGAAACAACATGAATAAATGAATTCATTTCTGTTAGTTAAAGAACTGTTTAACAAGGGAAGTTATTAGACATCCACCATTAAATTATTATATATCAAGTTGATCATGATAACTCAGTCTTTTTGTGTTGAAGAATGTAAGCTATTATTACACAACCATGTTGATATCTAGAAAGAAAATTATGATTATCCAGCCAAACTATAAGCTGAAGTTTTTCCGATTATACATGGATTCTTTCATTTATTTATATTGTTTATATACATGTGAGCATTGGTTTAATTTATTATTTTCCTACAATCAATAATATTTCAGTGTGTCATAAATCCAATCATTATAGGAAGAAATTTTTACATAAAATGTTGGAACTGTTGTATTCTCACATTGATAATCTCCCCATGATACAAGGCCAACAGCAAACCATCTCCCATTGATATGCATCATCAAAGGACCTCCTGAGTCAGCCTGAAATAAAATAAACTTAGTCCATAAAATAGTTGATATTTGACCAACATTGCACAAATACAATATATATATATATATATATATATGTGCTCTTCCTATAGGCTAATACTATATATATATATATATATATATATATTAGTTTAGCCTATACATTATTTAGTATTAATTCCCAATGCTTCAAAATAACATTCACTATTGTCAACATCAAGTTTTTAAAGAAATACTAAGCAGTAATGAGATTGAGTGTGAAGTTAACAATAAGATTAAACATGAAGAATTTGTGTAATCAGAATATGTGGATTAATAAAATATTTATATTTTTCACTTTCACCATTAATTGATTTCCAAGCTTACATTAGAAAAAACAACAACGTGGTCACCATAAGGCTGAAATACACTGTGTTTTATCGGCATTATTTAAATCACCCTGACTTTTTTAATATATCAATAGACTCTCTCAAGGTTCTCACATCAAACTTTTTCAAATTTGTAAGTACTTTAGCAATATTAAATTCAGGATTGTGATGAATTTCTAAAAAATATGAAGTAAAACATGATTTTCATAATGCTAAAATCCCTTGCTAACTTGAAAAAGTATGACTTGAGAACCATGAAAAAAGTTACCATTTATTTTCTTTTTCTTTTACTATTAACTTGAAATAAATTAATAATGAAAGTAATGAAAATAAACATTTGGTTAATCCAACTCTTGTGAATACTCAACGACTTTATACTTCTTTACATCCCATTCAGTCTCATTAATACTTGTGATCTAATGGTTTTTTTAAACAAAATTGACATTGACAATGGCAAATGTTATTTCATCGAAAGTTTGGTATTAATACAAAATAATACATGATTTAACCAAAAAATAATTTACTTACATCATATAACTATCAAAACATAATATATATTGTAATTGTCACTTCAATATTTTTTTGCTCTCTGAGGGCGCCACTAAACTGCTATCAGCCTAGTAAAATGTTCGATAGATTGCAGTTTATAGATACTAAAAGAATAGTCAAGATAGTATTTAATTGGGTTGTGAGTAAAGGGCTGACAACAACATGGATTTGAAAGGTAATGCTGCATGCAGAAGATCTGGATAAAAAATTTATATCAGTATACTTATACAAAAGATTAGATAATTGTATTAGGAGGCTTGTTCAGTGTTAGAGTGGTAGGTAATGTGATAGAAGAATAGATGCATTAATAAAGAATAGAGGGTTGGAGAGATGGAGAACTAGTATGAAAAATATGGGTGATTTAGTCTACAAGTTGTGTAAGGAAGGCATAGAAAATATTAGGCATCTTTTAATTCAATGTAAATGCTTGAAAACAGAAAGGGTATAAATAATGAAGTTATGGGAAAATAAAGTATAAACAATGTGATTATACAAAGTGGTTTATTGGTTTTTATTTTGGATTTGGTAAAAGATAAAGGGGATATAGATATGAAGGCCATGGAGTTGACAAGATTATTTTGAGGAAATAGGATGGAGCAGGATATGGGAAAACTTAGGGTGGAGAATGAAAAGAGAAGGTAAATTGGCTAACTAGTTTCTCTGGACATAGTTGCTGAAAGATTCATGACTCCATATAAAAAGAAGTCACAGTGCATCATATCACGTCACATAGAAAATTTAATTTACAGTGATCGAAAAGTTAATGGTGATGATTAATACTACCAACTAGACCCAGGGAGAGAAAAAGATCTTTAACATTGTTTACACAATTGAGGGAAGAACTCATAGACAAATGTCAGTCAAAAATATTTATAAATAATTTGAAAGTTTATTAAATTCAAAAGTAAGTATTAGTCAAATAAAATATGAAAGTTTGACCTATTTTTTTCCAGAGGGGGTTATCAGAGAGTGTACAAGAGTATTGGCATCAAACATTTAGACAGATAAGTTTGTTTTCTCCCCTAAGAATTAATAACAATTTATAATGATTTCCTGCCAGTGACTTATCTAATGAAATTACAATTTTCTTTAGTTAGAGATTTAAAAAAAAACAAAAAACAATCTTATACGGAATTCAATGAATAGCACAGAGCGATCTTTTCCTAAAACCTGGTAAAACATCAGGACATAATAGGATTGTCATTTGCCTGCCAACAATCAGAAAAAGTCATGTTTACTCCCCTAAGATTGGCTCCAACAAGAAAATCAGAAAATATTATGGATTCCATAATTTGAAATATAGGGAAAGAAAAATCTTTACTATTTAAAAAAACAGAACATTAGATAAATCACTAGCCAAAAGATTTACAGTCTGCAGGAAATGCAAAGACAGATTGTCTAAATTAATTATAATGAAAGAATAAAGAATAGGTAAGTTAAAAAGAAAACTACTAATATATGCCCAAGCATTTATCAATGGTTAGTAATATAAAAGAGAAAAACACTAAATCTAAAATCTAAACTCACAATACATTCTTGGACAAATAAATTTAAAATATGAAATCTTAAAACTAAGATTCCAATACATATAATAAATAAAATACATAATAAAATGATGTTGTTTACCTCAGACTTTAGTTTTATTTCAAAATCAATTATTTTTTTTTTTTATTTTATTCTTTTTATGATATGCTTATTATCTTTTCAACTCACACCAACTTTATCACTTAAATCTTTAAAATCGTTTTCATTTTCTTTAGGTTAGAGCCAATTTATTTTACAGCCTATTAGTCTCATCCCTTAAATCTTCAAATCTAGCCTTATATCTTTGTTCAGCTTGCTTCAATTTAGCCTCTATATTATGTCTAAATTTTTAAAATTACATGTTGGAGGTACTGATCCTATTATTAATGTCATCTGTCAATTCATTAGAATCTGCATTTAATTATTTCACCTCATCCTTTAATTCTTTGCAATCTGACTTTAGAACTACAAAATTCTTACTGATTTCCTCTTTTTGCTTTTCTGAAATTTTGTCAAAATTAATTTCTGGATTTTATATTTCATTTTTAATTCTATCTTTAACCCTTGAAAATTTTTATTGGGTTTTACTTTTTGCTCTTCAAATATTTTATTTATTTCTATTTTTTGTTCTATGGATTTTTATTCAGAAATTCAAATTTTATGATCATTAAGAGATAGAGTCATGTGATGTATGACTCTTATTTTGACTATTTATGATCATTGTTTTCAATAGATCCGAAGAACCCATCTAAGGTCTTATTTCTACATTAATAGCCTTCATACAAATATTTAACAAAATAAATGTATATATAAACAAATTTATTTATTCAACTATCACAAATAAAGTTCAAAATATGTATATTAACAATAAGATTTTATTTTTAACGTCTACTCACACGCAACCTATATTAATCAACTGTTTTAAAAATATATTCACTAAGGATTCAAACTATATTTCACTTTCACTTAATATGATCATTAATCATATGCTATTAAAATGGCCAGTGATTTCTTATATGCAAAAACATCTGCATAATTTAATGGTCTCAGATACCGGTGGTTGAAAATTGAGCTACATTACTGAGCACCCAAAACTGTAATGACATAAATTAAACAGGTAGAGATGTGATGCCCAAAGAGACGGATACTTTACAAAATATTTATCTATATGATTTTATAAAATAATTATAATTACTATTCTTGATTAATTAAAGTATGCAAAATTCAGGACTTTTATTTTAGTAAATCATAAAAATAATTTATTTACATCAGATAACAAATAATGGACAATATTAACGGGATATGAAGGACTTAACTCAATAAACAATAATTATATAAATACTAATATTGATGGTGGTGTTAAACAGATTTAATTTTCACAACAAGAGGAAAAATTATATTTACATTTATTTATCAAACCATAAAATTTATAAGAACTCACAATATATTATAATTAGGAATTATAGCAATACTAAAATTTTAAATAATTTAATCAAACGAAATTAAATTATTGGTGAATTATGACTTTATTAAATTGTGTATACATCTAAACATTCGTTCTTCAACAAATATAGACACATTAAATATTCCTCAAAAATAAGGATATAATAAAATTAAAGTGAAGCTAAACAAATCATAAAGATGATGAGGTATACAATATCATAGTATAGATGCATTTTTACCTTCATAATTACTTAGGATACCCAATTCACATGAACAAATAATTATCCAAACATATTATTAAAAATATGCATTCCTACCAGATCACTAATATAGTTTATCCAGGAATGTTTTGTATCTTAATCCATATTTAGAGGTATCACAATACATTGTTCTGTCACAAAAGTCTCTTTAGCTACTTGTAATTAAATAAACTACTACATATTACTTTCTAAAGGATTTTATTGTTATAATTTCATTTTGAGAGTAATGATTATTTGATCAGTTATGATGCAGACAAATTCTCAATGATTGGAATGTGTGCAAGCACTGGATGAATTTATAAAAGGTTTTGACAATATATATATTGAAGCAATGGATCTGAAGTCCAATCCATGCTTCACATCTTCCTATAAACTTGATTAATATTGTAAACCTAAATTAAGTTTATAGTCCAATATCAGCAGGGTTTTGCATTACAGCTAAAATTAATTACGTTATTAAATTTGTATTTGCTTTTAAATATTTTCTTTTAAATAAATTCCATTGTAACATTAAATTGCTGTTAAAAATATTACTTGTGAAAACCGTTTAGTCAAACATATATATACGTCAAGCATATAGATATGAGTTAATGCAAAATTCTGCTGAAATAAAATGCTTATTCTACTATAAAAAAATAATAATATATTGTTGTTAAAATTTTGTTAAAATATTTAGTATGATTTGATTTTGAGATAAGCCTGCCAACATTTTCTAAAAGAATGTATAGTTTTAATTAGTGAGCCATTCAAGTCTAATTAAAGATGGCCTTCTCTTTTTTTTTTTAATTAATAGAATTCAAACTTTAAAGAAGGAAAGTTAGAGTAAAAAAGTTAAAGTTATTTTTAGAAAATGTTACTTTGAAACAAAGGAGCATGGGGGCTTATCAAGATCATACGAACAATAGAAGGTAGCTGACAGAGAGGGTATAAATAAAAGGGAGAGGCAATCAGAGTTTCCTTTTGGAAAAGATCAGGCATTCAGATTTTCCTTTTGGAAAAGATCAGTCATTCATATTTTCCTTTTGGAAAAGATTATTCATTCAGAGTATTCTTGCGGGCTGTCAGATTGCTCCATGGAGAACTTTAGAAATTTTGCTGTTGCCTGTTGTGATTTTATTATATGAATTCGATGGAGTCTACCATGCTTGGCTAGGCAAATAAATAACTTTGTCTACCGCTGAGGGTTCCTCAATACCAGAAAAATGCCATAGTATTTACTCAATCGTCAGCTGAACTCTGTGCCGTGTCTGGAGGACTTTTTGTGAAACCATGCTACCGATTTCCACTTTCCTTGTCCGGACAAACACATCTCATCAGACGGATCAAGCTACACCCATCGATGGAACATGACCAAGGAATAAGGACGGTAATCATATCTCTCCTCATGAACTATTTATTATGCTACCCTTTTTGTCCATACTTTTTATAATTGCTTCCTTGAATATTTATGAAATGTGTGTTTAATGATATTTATAATGTAACTATTTTTATTAGACTAGTTAGATATATGTATATGTGATCATCTATCTAGATATTTAACCCTTTTTCCTTTGCTATTCTTCAATACTCCCATGTGTAAATATTTTAATTCTATTGCGGTTAAGTTTATTAGTTAATTGTTCATATAAAAATCCCTTTCCAGTTTTATTCATACTTGTAAAATTTAGTACGAGTAAGTTTCCTTTTTTTTTGTTTGCCAACTTGATCTCCTCGATAATGCTTCTTTTGTCCGCCATTAGCTTCTTACATATGTCAGATTTAGCGATATACATCTTAAATCATTTTAAACTCTGTTTTAGCGCAAAGCAATTCGAAATTGCTTTGTGAAAGATTTTTATTATTGCACCTTATCGAGCAGATTCGAGTTGACAATGTTTAATAAAGCTGGGAAAGAAAGATTTAGACCGCAAGCATATTAATCTGGTTCTCATTGTCTCATTAGTTATTCATTAATTTCGGGGAATAGCGAAGGCCATTAAATTATTAATAATATTTCAAATGTCATTTATTAAAGATATTTATTTAACTAAAAAGCTTGAGTTTGCTAGTTATCTTTCAATACTTTGTTTTACTTTTAAATGATCCAGGCACGCAAAACACATATTTCTAAGTATTTTTGCACATTTAACTGTTTAGCTCCGTAGGTGGTTCTGTCCATGTCTCCCGCTGATGCTAAGCTCGTGGCTTGGCAAGAAAATATATATGCGTGTCTCAGATAGTGTTGTTCGGTTCATGATAGCTTCGAGACTAGACGAATAGGGCAGAGGTCATCGTATTCTTGGTTTAATATCTCGCATATGGGTGGCCTCGAGGTACTTTTGCCTAGTATTCAAACTGGGTTAAATCAACATACATCATCTGACTGTCACAGTAGATTTTTTTTTCCGCATTCTGGCATCCATCGTGTGGCTATTCGAAAATTTCCACACCCTGTAGGCAGCGTTTATGTTTTAAATAATAATATATATGTAGAATTTTTTTGTCCTCGGATTTGTACGCATATATATAGTCATTGTTAAATAACACGAATAATTGTTAGTTATACGTGAATTTTTTTTGCTTCAAGTTGTCGCAGTGGGAGAAATGTCATTTTTTTTAAAAAAAAAAAAAATTAGTACCCTGAGAAGTTTGTTTTGGTCTAATATATTTATATAAAAAGATATATATATTTTTTTCTGAGTCTTGTTTCCTAATGTGAGCAAATGTCATTTTTTAAAATTAATTAAAAAGTTAAAGGTGTCATAAAGTAAATTTTTTTTTTCCGAGTTTAGTATATATATGAAATGAATGTTTTACATTTAGAAAAGTTAACACTCTGTTAGTTTTTTTTATATAGTGAATATATATATATATATTAATGAGAATAAATATCAGAGTTATAGCAAGATTTTTTTTTCCGAATAAATAGTTTTGTCGATGGCCAGTTGCCATATTGTTGTTTATCGTATAAAGTATATACTTTCAATGAGGCGGAAGTGTCAAATATATACCCACCCGCCCTCCCTTAAAATAGCTTTCGTACTTTATATTACTTTAGTAATGCTTAAATCTGAGAAGTTTTAATATAATAATGTTTTTTCGAAATATAATATTTTAGTTAAAAGTACAAATAGATAATAGAATTATGTTTCCGTTGTACAAATTTTTGTAAAGATTAAAATTGATAACATTCTTTCGTTAATAGAAATTTTTTATAAGATCAAAAAGTTTGATAAGTTCAAACTATATTGTTTCACTTTCTCTGCGTTAGTTTCCTTAATTAAATCAGTAATTTTAATCATGCAGAATTTTTTTTTTCACTTTTAAATATTCTGAAATTACGTTCCGTGCAAACAATAGATATAAAATAAGTTTTGTTTCAATAATAACAAACTTAATTGTCAACTTTATGAAAAGTAAATGCGTATGTTCATTAATAAATATATATAATAAAGATATATTTTTGTATAACATATATGTCAGCCACATTTTAGTTAAGATTTTTTTTTCTCCATTTCAGATTATGCTATTGAATCATTTATTGAGTAACCGTTAGGTGAAGCCCTTGTTTTTTAGTAACCATGTTTGGTGAAGACCCTTAGAGTAACCGTTTAGGCAAAGACCCCTTACATTGTAGAGTTCTCGATTGCTGAGTAGCCTGAAATAATAGGTCTATGTCTGCAATCATTGCTTCCTTGTCATAGTTGCGACCAGCGTTTACTAGCCTGAAATAATAGGAGTATGCGGTTTGCAAGTTGACATCTTTCTAATAAATTCATGTACATGATAATAAAAGAAATATTTGTATAGGTATATCTGTTTGTATATTTATATGTAGTCATATATATGCTTATTTAATGATGTACATATTCATATATATGGATGCATATGGTATACACTTCGTTATAGTTCGGTAAAACCCGTTTTTATATAAATGTTTTTTAAACAGTTTTTGATTTCAATGCATGATTCTGTAAAATTGCGTGATAATTGTTAATCTATTTCGGGTGTGACCAAAATAGTAGTTGGTTTCGATCCCAGGTTCATAATTCGGAGTGGTGGTTATCATGGGATTTTACTTTTATTTTAATTGTTTTTTGTATTAATATTTTGTTTTGTTAATCGTACTTTAGGCTGGTTAAATTTTTTTTCTGTCTTGACCAAAACGGTAGCGTGGTTTCGAACCCAGGTCAGACATGTTACCTTACTTAGTTGTTATACGTCCTAGACTAACTTAATATTGTCATTTAAAATACCATTTACTTATTCATGCAGAGATTTTTTTTAAAAGTGAAGTGAAAATCAAAATAAATTGTAATCGCATTAAACTTTATAAACCTTATCAATGTGTGCTTGGATCATTATCCATTAATATGTACATTTGATATGGCCATTGTCTTGTCGACTGGCACCCTTTTCAAATAAATTTGTCAGCAAGTGCAATCTCTCATATCGGATATCAAATAAACCAAATTATAGTAGATGATCAAAATAACAATGTATGCATAGTGAGCCAAAATAATTTTTAAACATGACGTACATATATTTTGCTCACATTTTTTATATATATACGTGTATTAATGTAAATGCATTTTTTAGTTGTTTCAGGTGTCAGAGAAAGCCAGGTCAAGCTGTAAGTGTGTTATTTTAATTATATTGGGACAAAATAGCAGTGATATTTTAATGAAATATAACAATAAATAAAGTGAGGAGACTAATATGTAGTATAAATATTAAAGACAGACATGGCAGGATTTATATATATATATATATATATATATATATATATATATATATATATATATATATATATATATATATATATATATATATATATATATATATATATTTTCATGTACAAACAGATACATATAGGCATAGGGTTAAGATAGGACCTCGTAAGGTAGGCAAAGTTAAATTTCTGAAAACATAAATAAAACAGATAGTTGGAACTTAGAATAGTGACTTATTTTAGAAAGAAATAATTTTTTTGTGTGTTAATAACTAGTATAAAAATATACTTATCCAGATTGTTTATTAAAAGACGAACACATTTTACAAACAAAGTGAATGCTATATAACAAAATAGCCAATATTAGGCAAAAATGGACCAACTGAAGAAAGTTGCAGATTATGACAGCGATGAGGAGGTAATGCTCAACCTTCCAAATACAGCAACATCGACTCATAGTGACCAAGAAAACAATGTGAAAGATTTCATCACAGAAATGAGACAAGAAAACAAAATGATGATGAACATATTAAAACAATTCATGAATATGACATCACAAAGACTGGACCATTTGGAGGAAAACATGGCACTCCACCAACATACTATTGTAACAAAAGTATTGCCAGATGAGGATACTCACTTTAAATGGCAACCCCAACAGAAGCAAGATGCTACACAACTTAAATCATTGATAGATAATGAATTAGGAAAGGATATGCATGCCTTGGACGTGTCAGTCAAGCATCAAATACAGGAGGGAGAAGAAAATGGACAGGTGAATGTGTATAAAGAGGAAATGAACATTCATCAACAGATGAATCCAATCCAGGTGCAACAAGGCAACCAAATCCTTACGCCAATAATAATTAATCCGGTAACATCTCCTGTGGCAAAATTCGTACATATACAATGTTTTAGAGGGGAACCAGGGGGAAACCCTAGACACCACCTAGACAGTCTCAAAATGTTTTTTTCTATTTCAGAATATGACAGAACAAGAAAAAGTGGTGATCTCCAGTCATCATTTAAAAGAATCTGCCAGAGACTGGTGGAACACTCTGTCTATACAACCACAAACATTTATGGAATATGAGAATGCAATGTTGTCAATGTATTGGAGTGCAGAGCGGCAGGAAGGTTTGATGTATTCCATAATGCATGAAAGATACCCAGCTAACCATCAAGAGGCTTATGCTCAGTTTTTTGTTAGGCAGGTAAATCGAATTAAAGCCCTAAGTGCATTCAATTATCCAGAAATGCAGATAGTAAGGATGATTAGGCACAACATGCCACCCTGGATAAGGAAAATATTAATAGGCACTCAAATGCAAGATATTCAAGGCACGATTCGGATACTAACTGACATTGACTATGGAAACTTAGAAGAAAACCAAAATGATAGGGTCATGAACCTGTCCAAAAGTACAAGGCAGTATATACCACCGGATCCTGGGAAATATAGGCATTAAAATAGATACATAACTTGTTATATTAAAACAACACGGACTCGTTTTAAGATATAGCAGATTGAATTATGGATAAACTGTTAGTTATTTAGTAAAAGAAAGAAAAACTGTTAGTCAGTAACAAGTTAAATTTACACCAAATAAAGAGTAGGCTTGAACTCACCTGGCACAAATTCTTACCTCTGACCTGAAGCAACAGCATTTTTTTTAAACATTTTTTTTTCCTCACTAACTATTGGGAAATGAAGCAATGGATCTGAAGTCCAATCCATGCTTCACATCTTCCTATAAACTTGATTAATATTGTAAACCTAAATTAAGTTTATAGTCCAATATCAGCAGGGTTTTGCATTACAGCTAAAATTAATTACATTATTAAATTTGTATTTGCTTTTAAATATTTTCTTTTAAATAAATTCCATTGTAACATTAAATTGCTGTTAAAAATATTACTTGTGAAAACCGTTTAGTCAAACATATATATACGTCAAGCATATAGATATGAGTTAATGCAAAATTCTGCTGAAATAAAATGCTTATTCTACTATAAAAAAATAATAATATATTGTTAAAATTTTGTTAAAATATTTAGTATGATTTGATTTTGAGATAAGCCCGCCAACATTTTCTAAAAGAATGTATAGTTTTAATTAGTGAGCCATTCAAGTCTAATTAAAGATGGCCTTCTCTTTTTTTTTTAATTAATAGAATTCAAACTTTAAAGAAGGAAAGTTAGAGTAAAAAAGTTAAAGTTATTTTTAGAAAATGTTACTTTGAAACAAATGAGCATGGGGGCTTATCAAGATCATACGAACAATAGAAGGTAGCTGACAGAGAGGGTATAAATAAAAGGGAGAACAAAAGATCAGGCAATCAGAGTTTCCTTTTGGAAAAGATCAGGCATTCAGATTTTCCTTTTGGAAAAGATCAGTCATTCATATTTTCCTTTTGGAAAAGATTATTCGTTCAGAGTATTCTTGCGGGCTGTCAGATTGCTCCGTGGAGAACTTTAGAAATTTTGCTGTTGCCTGTTGTGATTTTATTATATGAATTTGATGAAGTCTACCATGCTTGGCTAGGCAAATAAATAACTTTGTCTACCACTGAGGGTTCCTCAATACCAGAAAAATGCTGTAGTATTTACTCAATCATCAGCTGAACTCTGTGCCATGTCTGGAGGACTTTTTGTGAAACCATGCTACCGATTTCCACTTTCCTTGTCCGGACAAACACATCTCATCAGACGGATCAAGCTACGCCCATCGATGGAACATGACCAAGGAATAAGGACAGTAATCATATCTCTCCTCATGAACTATTTATTATGCTACCCTTTTTGTCCATACTTTTTATAATTGCTTCCTTGAATATTTATGAAATGTGTGTTTAATGATATTTATAATGTAACTATTTTTATTAGACTAGTTAGATATATGTATATGTGATCATCTATCTAGATATTTAACCCTTTTTCCTTTGCTATTCTTCAATACTCCCAGGTGTAAATATTTTAATTCTATTGCGGTTAAGTTTATTAGTTAATTGTTCATATAAAAATCCCTTTCCAGTTTTATTCATACTTGTAAAATTTAGTACGAGTAAGTTTCTTTTTTTTTTGTTTGCCAACTTGATCTCCTCGATAACGCTTCTTTTGTCCGCCATTAGCTTCTTACGTATGTCAGATTTAGCGATATACATCTTAAATCATTTTAAACTCTGTTTTAGCGCAAAGCAATTCGAAACTGCTTTGCGAAAGATTTTTATTATTGCACCTTATCGAGCAGATTCGAGTTGACAATGTTTAATAAAGCTGGGAAGGAAAGATTTAGACCACAAGCATATTAATCTGGTTCTCATTGTCTCATTAGTTATTCATTAATTTCGGGGAATAGCGAAGGCCATTAAATTATTAATAATATTTCAAATGTCATTTATTAAATATATTTATTTAACTAAAAAGCTTGAGTTTGCTAGTTATCTTTCAATGCTTTGTTTTACTTTTAAATGATCCAGGCACGCAAAACACATATTTCTAAGTATTTTTGCACATTTAACTATTTAGATCCGTAGGTGGTTCTGTCCATGTCTCCCGCTGATGCTAAGCTCATGGCTCGGTAAGAAAATATCTATGCATGTCTCAGATAGTGTTGTTCGGTTCATGATAGCTTCGAGACTAGACGAATAGGGCAGAGGTCATCGTATTCTTTGTTTAATATCTCGCATATGGGTGGCCTCGAGGTACTTTTGCCTAGTATTCGAACTGGGTTAAATCAACATACATCATCTGACTGTCACAGTATATATATATACTGATATAGTAATAGGAGTGTATGAAATTTAAATGTTGACTTCATACAATAGATAACTATTCATTCTTTTAAACACTGATATTATATCTTAATTCAATTAGTAATATTATTGGACTTTCCCCATAAATTTCTAATGCATATTTAAAAATTTCTGATGAACACAAAATAATTTTTTTGGAAAGCAGTATTAATTATATCTTTAACTTGGTATTAAACTTTTATTGATATTTCAGCTTGCCTTTTGTTGTAAATGTCAAATTTTCTTTTCAGGTGCTAATATTTTACTATTTCAACATAGGTCTTCTAAAGGATGTACATCTTTTCTTTTATATATATAAAAGAAATGTTTATTAAAATAAGGCCTATCTTAAAATAGGAAATATATATATATATATAAAATACATATTTTGTAACATATATATATATATATATAGGCAAAAACATGTAAAAATGCACAAAAGGTATTTTTAATGGCACAAACTGTTATGTCTATTCTGTATTAATGATATAATATTTATTGATGTTGTTATGTGATACACATAATGTATTTGACATATAAAATGTACCAAACAATCATTATTATAAACAGATTTATTTAAATATGAATTATACACACATATATACAAATAGATTTTTGCACATATAAATGTAACTTATTTTTTATATTGTTTTTAATGTCCCTACTGATATATATATATAATAAAGTTTGATATCTGTGTTCGTTTCACAATATATGTAATATACAAATCAATATATATATATATATATATCAAAATACAGTACAATTTATATAAATTATATTATTTTAGAAGTACTTTCGACTATACACTTTGTAGTCTTTATCAACTATATAACGTTGAATAATCAAAACGAGACAACCCTTAACAATACCCATAGTTCAATTCAGATTTCCCACAATTCTGTTATCTTAACATTTGATGACTGGCGATTCATTAACATTTGATGATTTCTTGAAATCAACATAGCCTCTTTTATTTTACGTTTATTATGACAACGTTCAATTTGAATAATTTTCATATTTTTATAATCAAATTTAAATCCATATTGACAAGATTTATTATGATCAAATATAACAGATGATTAAGGTTTATTTACATCTGTTCCATATTGATTCTCTTTTTGAATTCTATTATATAAAAGCATATGTTCTTTTATTCTCTTCTCAAATGTACACTTAGATTCACCAATGTATTGTACACCGCATCCACATATCAATGTATATATAATAGAATTTTGATTAAACTTTGAATTTTAAATTTTAGAATTATTAAGCAATCAATTTATGTTATTTGTAGAGAAAAAGCAATATGACACAAACCATTATAAATTTTCCTAATAAACTTGACCTGCTCATCTGATATAAATGGCATTGAAATCCATTTCATTTTGATATTTTTATTTTTAATTTTATTATAGTGTTGATTTCTTTTAAATCCTTTAATAATATTAGCAATTGCATTTTTATAATAACCAATTTTCAACAAGTCCTTAACAAATAAAATAAATGTACATTTTTTATTTTATCACTAGAATATTTGCATAATTTTTCATTTCGAAATAAGAATGATTTCAATCCAGACAGCTTATGACACATAGGTACATGTGATTCATATGGAATAAAACCTCTAGTTTCAATTGGTTTAATTAACATAAGATAATCCAAACTGTAATCATTAAGAGTAACTTGAATATCCAAGAATTTTATGGAATTGTATTTCTCTTTAGTTATAACCCATTTTATATCCTTAATCTCATTTAATTCATTAAATAAATTGATTATTAATTCTTGTTTTCCACAAATAAAAACATCATCCACATATCTATGATATACTTTAATTTCTTGATATTTCAATTGTTTTAAAATTTTACTTTCATATGTTGATATAACAAAATTACAAATTTGAGCACCAGCAGGAAGACCCATTGGCCAACCAAAATTCATTTTATAATATTCATTATTAAAATTAACATAAATATTTTTATCAATAAACTGCAATACTTTTATAATAAAATTTATAATATCAGACTTTACATTTTTTGAAACAAGAGCATTATAAATAATATTAATTGACTCTATTCTATCTATTGATCCATACATTTCATTTATATCAAAAGTACAAATTGTGTTATATAAATCTATATTTATATTCTTAATTTTATCTACAAAATCAAACGATGATGAAATAGTATATTCTCCAAAACCTAAAATATCTTGAAGTAATAATTCAATATATCTCCATGTTTGTTGCTCAAATTTGTAATTTTGTTATATCAACATATGAAAGTAAAATTTTAAAACAATTGAAATATCAAGAAATTAAAGTATATCATAGATATGTGGATGATGTTTTTATTTGTGGAAAACAAGAATTAATAATCAATTTATTTAATGAATTAAATGAGATTAAGGATATAAAATGGGTTATAACTAAAGAGAAATACAATTCCATAAAATTCTTGGATATTCAAGTTACTCTTAATGATTACAGTTTGTATTATCTTATGTTAATTAAACCAATTGAAACTAGAGGTTTTATTCCATATGAATCACATGTACCTATGTGTTATAAGCTGTCTGGATTGAAATCATTCTTATTTCGAAAAGAAAAAATATTCAAATATTCTAGTGATAAAATTAAAAATGTACATTTATTTGTTAATGACTTGTTGAAAATTGGTTATTATAAAAAGCTATTGCTAATATTATTAAAGGATTTAAAAGAAATTAACACTATAATAAAATTAAAAATAAAAATATCAAAATGAAATGGATTTCAATGCCATTTATATCAGATGAGCAGGTCAAGTTTATTAGGAAAATTTATAATGGTTTGTGTCATATTGCTTTTTTCTCTACAAATAACATAAATAGATTGCTTAATAATTCTAAAATTCAAAATTCAAAGTTTAATCAAAATTCTATTATATATAGATTGATATGTGGATGTGGCGTACAATACATTGGTGAATCTAAGTGTACATTTGAGAAGAGAATAAAAGAACATATGCTTTTATATAATAGAATTCAAAAAGAGAATCAATATGGAACAGATGTAAATAAACCTTCATCATCTGTTATGTTTGATCATAATAAATCTTGTCAATATGGATTTAAATTTGATTATAAAAATATGAAAATTATTCAAATTGAACGTTGTCATAATAAACATAAAATAAAAGAGGCTATGTTGATTTCAAAAAATCGTCAAATATTAATGAATCGCCAGTCATCAAATGTTAAGATAACAGAATTGTGGGAAATCTGAATTGAACTATGGGTATTGTTAAGGGTTGTCTCGTTTTGATTATTCAACGTTATATAGTTGATAAAGACTACAAAGTGTATAGTCGAAAGTACTTCTAAAATAATATAATTTATATAAATTGTACTGTATTTTGATATATATATATATATATATTGTACCATTTATTTATATATGGTACAGATATATTGGCATTTGGTAAAAGCTAAAAAAAAAGAAAGTAAATTTAGATTTTTTTATTGAGTATAATTTATTTTTTTTTTAAAATGTACATTGAAAGTTAAATTGCTCTTTCATATTTTTTTATGTAATTAGAAATAAAAGTTAAAATTGAGAGAACAAAAGACACGCAGATTACTAATCCTGATAAAGTAAAAGAATTCAAAAAGTAACAAGATAAGCTAAAAGAAAAATATTTTAGCTAATTAAAGATGGCAGAATTATGGTAAAAAAATAAAGACTTTGTAATTGAATAATGATAAAGAATTTACAAGATTATGAACCTAAACGCCATGATAATAACATGTGCAGAAGTCTGAAAAATGGGCCTCTAGTATAAAAAGGCAGAGACCAGTTTGAAGAATGTCTTGTTTCATTTGTTTTCTCTATAGTTAATCCTGGATAAAGAATATATCTAGGATTGCTCTACACTGAAATAATTCAGCATGTCAGAGTGAAACGGAGCTTCTGCCGACATCATGCCTGAAGATGTACACCAGAAAAGCCTTCATGTCTGACTAGGAGAATGGACCACAATATCACTTAATAATCAATGGCCAATCTCCTTCTAACCTAAAAAACAATGCATAGTTATCTACTACCTTCTAACTAAATTTACCAATAAGATATGACTCTTATTATTCCCGATTGTGAGTAAATTGTCAACAAACCATTTTGCAAACAACTCATAAAAATATACATATATTAGGACCCCAATAGATACTTTTATTTATCCAAGAACTTTTTTTTCATTGTGAAATTGTTTTTTATTAATTGATTCATATCTGAATTAATGTATGTTCTTTTCAATTTATTTAACTAGTAATCTCTCTATTTTAATTTGTTAGTATAAAAATATTTATTTCTAATAAAAACTTTTTCATTTGTATTTTATTAATAATAATTACTAGTGTTTATTATTAAATGTATTATTATCTTAGTAAGATGTAAAAATGTAATTTACTTTTGCCAATATGTGTTTAATAAGTTCCCCAAAAAAAACTATTTAAAAGATAATTCTAGTTTTCGGTAGAATTACCAATTCTTAAAATCTAATACTGATAATTTTAAAAAATATCTTTTCTTTTTTATTTACAACTGGTGAGACATGCTGGTGACAGATATTAGCAGATTCTTATGAATCCTGGTGCCCAGATCAAATAAATTGAAAGCTGATTTCATCAATAGCACAATTAATAACAATTCTAGGCCGAGTTGACCAGGAAATATAGTTATGTTTTTAGAAATACAAATACAAATGTTCTTTTTTTTTTTGGCATAACTTGATCAACTCATGCACAGTTTATATTGCATGTAGATGCCTAGTAAGATGGAAAATGTTACTATATATATATATATATATATCGTATATATATCCATATATATATATATATATATATATATATATTGTAATGGGATGGGGGTATGTGTTTAACTGGATGATAGGAAATCATCAACATCCCCAAGTTAATTTACAATGAAATATCAATAATTTATAAGAGCATGAGATTAAAGAAACTCTGAGAATATTGAGAGATTTACCAGCTAACTCAGAAGAGCAACTATGATTAACTATAAATCCACTAGAATTATAATAAAAGTAATTATAAGTAATACTAATACTCAAAATAAATAATCACACATCATCATGAATGATCCACAATAAAATATAATAAAAGAAATCAGTACAATAATTAAACAATCCATCTTGTGACTGGATTTGAACAATAAAAAATATAGATCAACAGTCTAACTTGTGACTGGATTGGAAATGGATCTTCTGTAGACCAGGCTAACTATTGAGCCTTTGCCAGCTTGGGCAATTATTTAAATATTACTTGGATGCACTACTTAAGTGATAATCTATTAGAATACATAGCTAGAAAAATCTAAGCAATAATGCTGGGATATTAAAACATGCTGATCATCATCAATGCTAAGGCCACTTGTAATGGCCAACTATAAACTTAAATTTTTAATAAGACTAAACTAAAATTAAAGGTAGTGTATGGTTTTTAAAGATATGATCGTATGTGCCAAACCATGATGATGATTAATCATCTCTGGATGAACCACAGCACTAAATACCCATTCCCATTCATATATTCATCTCATGCTCGAATCTATCTCAAAGAATATAAGCTCTATTATTGGATGTGACCAAGATATGATGGAAACAATTTTTAACAATTAAATAAGCTTATTAGCAACAATAAAAAATGAATTTAAAGTCTTATAAAAATAAAATTACACACATATAAATAAGCTTTCTGATTTTGATTACAATACAAAATTTCTAATGATCATATAGCAATTTACATAATTACTATTCAAAATTCAAATTGTTACATTGATTTACATATATGTGTGCACAGACACGTGATTTATAATATACAATTAAAATATTTCAATTGATATTCAGTAATGATAAAAATAATTAAATTTTACATATATGTCCTATTTTAATTTGTTATAATAATATTATATTTTTATAATTAATTTCTTTGGGAAATATGCATACATTTTATGTATGTACATCTAGACAAAATATAGATACAATTTAAAATCTGTTATCAAATTGTATTGCAGCTTTTTTTTATTATTTTAAAAAACAGTATAGTCAATTTTTGAGAGGTTAGAAAACTTTTTATGAGGTTACTCCTTAACTAATTATAAATGTATTTAAATTTTAAAATATACATTTAAATGTCATTCAAATGGATTGTATAAAAACAATTCACTTTTGTATACATGTTTATCCATGCTTTTCTTTGCATATAGACACAGAAGCATACATATAACTACTTCTTTATTTAACTGGTGTTTCTCTTGGGCTGGCTGTATTTTCTTGTCAATCCAGGCAATTGTCATCATCAGGTAAAAGTATGTAATTCAAGTATGGTTGGCTTTCTCCTTTCATCAGTTGATTCCACTTAGATTTGTGGCAAACTTCAATTCAGCAAGCTGTTTTCCAGAACACTTTTAAGGCTATGAATTTCAACACAAAGAAGTGGGTCATTTACCTCCATGTGAATACAAACTCCACTATTGAACTGAATAGCAGTTACATTTTTGTGTTTTTTACATCTTCCTGACAGTTCTGTACATAATTCTAATAACCATCTCTGCACTAGCTTTATTGTTGCAATTCTCTGCTACAGTTACTAACTCTTCACAAAATACTTTACACAATTTTGCAGCTAGCTCTTCTGTTAATTCCTTTTCAATAATATTAAAGCAAAACTTTGTAGTTGGCCTAGTTGGCCACTGCTTAAAATATAACAACCAGACTCCTCTGGTCAATTTTTACAAAACTGCAAGCAAAAACTAATTGATATTTTTATCAATCTTTTTTATAGTCTTTGTTGGGTCATGTGATAAAAACATAAAAACTGTTTTCAATCTGTCTAATCCATTTGCAAACAAGCTAGAAATTTGTATTACTTTGTCCAAAACAAAGAAGCAGTTAAGTGGTTTCTTGATCTAGCTAATTATTTTCTCTTTCAAGATAATTTTATTTGACCTATAAATAGATAACAAGAATTAACTAGGTGAGGTTACAGGGTGATATATACAAAGAAGAATGAACCAAAAGTCAGTAGAATACAAAATGAGTGTTAGTGACAAACTTAGTCTGTGAAAGCAAGATGAATATTGTTCATCTAGTCTATAATAAAATACCTTTGTTAGTAAACCCTGTTTTCACAAGTTATGGTTGGAGAGTTTTATTAAATCATAATAGTCTTTTTCATATAAATGTTTTAGGGGTTGGTTGGTCAGGTGCTGTTTAAGCCAGTTGTGAATTCCCAGGTTAATATGGCAATGGATCAGCCTCTCTTTTGTCTGTTTCTTGGATATTTTTAATTATGTTGAGGAAGCAGTTATTGAGTTCATCAAGTGGTAATTTTTGAAAAATCACCCTGCATTTGGTCAACCAGATGGCAAAGTTTATGTAAGTGGCAAGCCTGATTTCAGCGAAAATGCCTCTATTTGAAACCCCTTGAAGTAATGTTAGGTCTGGACCTTATTATTAATGTGTTTCTGGAGGTTTTGTCTTAGTCCTTGCCAGACTGGACAAAGGTGAAGGATGTGGTACATATCTTCCAGGCTAAAAAGACAGAGACAACATATGGGATCTATGCAGAAGCCTCTTCTATTAAGAAATATAGCAGTGGAGAGGCTACCAAGCTTAATTTTTAGAAGGAAGTATGTGTGTTTAGGTGCTAGTTTCAATCTAAGGGCTAGTTTGTGCAGTTTGTTTATGTCGATGGAAAAATGTAGTTGTGTGCCTTCTGGATATTTCAGTTGGATAGGTTGAAGGCTTTACAATAGGTTATTTTTGAATTGAAAATGGTTGCAGAAGACCTTTGCCTATAATATAATATTATTGTCAATATTACTAAAAATGAGAAGTGGAATGATAAGCATGCATGGGAATTCAGTAAAATTAAGACTAAAATTTTAGAAATGGTCATTTTGGAATATCTTGATTTTAGTTAAGTATTCTATCTGCTAACTGATGACAGTACTTATTGGTTGGAAGTAATGTTGTATGCCTTGAATTATTCTCAGCATCCTGAAATTTTATATTGTTCATCTATCACTTAAATAAATTTAAGCTGAACTACTCCATTAATAAAAAGAAGGACTTTAGTTTCAAGAACTTTTGTCAGTTTTTGCTAAAAATAGAGTTTATAGCATTGGCTGACTATAAAAGTATTGAATTACTCAATAAAAGATACTTAAATAATGGGAGACTTATAAGATAAAATCTTTTATTTCCAACAATTGGATAACAAAATTGTGTGCAAAGGAAAATATAATAGCCAATTTTTTAATAGAAATCCCATTGATGTGGTGGACCAGCAACCTGATACCCTAAATATTATTTCCAATGTTAACTTAATTATTATTAAATCAAATAAAACAGGATTACAGAAATTTAACTATAATACAGGATATTAGATTAGTAATATCATGTGATTCTTATCTGATTCTTCAATTGCTGTTAATTGAAATAAAAGTGCTAAGAGAATAAGAGAACCATACAAATTACATCAAAACATTCTGTTGTATAAATTTAGTCTAAATAGTGACCATCCCTGGAGGATAATTATTCTTAAGAGCATGATAAATAAACTAATGTATTATGCTCATTATAAATATTGCCACTGTGACTCAAAAATAGAATATGTGTTAAAAAGTACTTTTATTGCCAAACATGGATGCAACAATTGTCAGTACACTTAGGTGTTGTGAGATATGTTTAAAATTTAAACATCATACAAATCTTATGCAATGATATTTCAACTGATTATCCCAGTTAAACCTACAAAATTGTTATCATTATAATTCTATGGTCCACTTCTCCCCTTAATATGCAAAGTTCATTTTGGTTATATATGATGTATTTACAAAATATGTGTTTTATACCTTGTTTTTAAAACTGATACTAAAAATGTAGTAAAGCATCTTACCCAAGTTATGATCATATTATTATTTTTATCTCCAGAATGTGGAAGATATAGAATTTGAGGCATAATATCAAACATATTAGGAGTTCCATAAAGGATCCTCAGTCGAACCCATATGAAATAGTGATGAGAGAGTGAGATACACTCTTTAGCATTTTTATAAAAGACATCCATAATCAGTGGACCACAAATATTCAGAGATTGTTAACTAAGGTCAATTGGACTAATAATGTGTCATCTATTTTTTTTCTTTCACATTGCAATTGAGTAAATATAACTCATTGCTTATAAAAACTCAGTTGCCCATCGTGCCTAAAAAATAGTCATAATCTAGAGCAGGGTCAGTTAATTTAAAGAAAATGAGTGTGAAGAGATTTAGACAATCTAAATCAATGTTACTCTTTCAAAATGGGTAATTTTGTCTTTGTTCACACACAAAATGTTAGTAACTTGTAGAAAAACAAATTATGGAAATCGTTAAGCCTATATGATGGGCCTCTTAAAATTGTTAGGTAATTATGATCTCAATCTTTGCTTATAATTCATGCAGCTTAAATCCAGTCTTATCAGTGGATCTGGTGTAAAATTTTGCTTCTTATAGAACTGATAATATTATTAATATGGTTGTAGACAGAAATACCTAGTAAAAAAAAACAAAGTAACTAATAACAAGTGTAGAGCCATTGTTTGAAAGATAATTGATTTAAAGGATACATATATACTATTAATTTTTAAAAATGTTGCCAAAAGTGAGGGGTAACTGTACACATTTAGCCCATAAGGGTTAAATATATAGCATTATTTATAATGAAAGTAAAGCAAGCATTTTAAATGAGCCACAATATGTATTTTTATTTTATATTCATTAACACACAAGAAGAATAAGTAGATGATGATAATAATAATAATAATAATAATAATAATAATAATAATAATAATAATAATAATAATAATAATAATAATAATAATAATAATAATAATAATAATAATAATAATAATAATAATAGTAGTAGTAGTAGTAGTAGTTGTAGTAGTAGTAGTAGTAGTTGTTGTTGTTGTAGTAGTAGTAATAGTAGTAGTAGTAGTAGTAGTAGTAGTAGTTGTAGTAGTAGTAGTAGTATTAGTAGTAGTAGTAATAGTTGTAGTAGTAGTAGTAGTAGTAGCAGTACTAGTAGTAGTAGTAGTAGTCATAGTAGTAGTAGTAGTAATGATGATGATGATTATGATGATGATGATGGTGCTTAAAAAATATTTAATGACATAGACAAAAATAAAATTTTCAAACAAATATTTTGATTTTCAATATTTCAGAAGCTTTGTGCTCAAACACAAAAACATAAATGTAAATAGGACCTTATCTGATATAATCACTTTTGTAAGTTCAGTTTGTTATACACAATAGCAAGATAGTCTTTTCTTATTCCTTGAGCAGATGATTTCATCCTTTTTGGTCCTTTTTAGGAATGTAAATTTAATTACAGTTTTAGTAAATTTTAAACTGGTTATTAAATGTAATAAGTCCTTTTTGAATGTTACTTTTTTAACTTTTTTTTTTATATGTCATAGCATCAGCCGGGACGCGAACCCACAACCGTCTGCAACCAACTACTTGCTTGCATGGCGGCTGTGATACCTCTCGGCTAACAACGCAAGACTACTTTTTTAACTTTGTATTCTTATTTTGCATAATTTTCAATTCTATATATTTTATTTAAAGCAATTATATGCTGTTGATCAGTTAAATTGATAGATGAGAAAAACATTCAAATATTAAAGTCTTCTGATGGACTTTATGTAAGCTTTTATTTGCATAGTTTTAAAGATTTCCATTAGATAAGTTTCAAGGCTAGCTTACATATTTATGAATTGGCACAACTGGTACACTTGTTTAAGTCTTGTCCTTTATGCAATCACTAACTACTTAAGATCAGTAAGAACAGTAACACCTGTCACTTACCTTAATAAAAAAATTAAAAGACTGAAATGGAATTGGGATGGACATATTGCTAGAAGAGATGATAATAGATGGACAATTAAAATCTTAAATGGGATTCCAAGATATTGTAAAAGACCCAGAAAGAGACCACATGTGAGATGGATGGATGAAATAAGAAAGTGTGCAGGGATAATGTGAAGAAGAGAAGCTAAAAATAGGACTAGATGGATTGAACTTGGAGAGACCTTTATCCTGCAGTGGATTGATAATGTTTGATGACGATGACCTGCTTAAGATATATAATCTTCTTTACTTTTATTAAGTCTGACAATTAAATCACAGAATAAAGGTTGATTTGTTATACATGAGTATATTAAGGACAACTTGTTGTGGTGTATAATAAAATCTGATTCTTTCAAATCGTTGATGTGATTTCTTTTTTTTTTTTTAAATTATAGCTTAAAAACTTTTCTCAACCTGTGATTCAATAAAATCAAACAAGTATCTATTTTATTTTTTTTAAAAAACAAAACAAAAAAAAAAAAAACAATTAATTTTGTTTCACGTAGATGATTTATAAAAGTGAATCACTTAATTACAATCCATGAAATTGTCATTTATTAACTAACGATTGTAAAACAAATCTATAAACAAAATTAACCAGTTGCAAGTAATATATGACTGATTATTTTTTACATTTTTATTCTTTACTCTTCTAAATGTTACGCTATTTAACATTAATTTTAACATTTAAAATGCCTATTTATATTAAAATGTTTTATCTTTCAAAAGTAACCTTTATTAGTAAAAGGATTACAAAAATTTTGGGTACACTTACCACTTGAGAATTACAAAGTGTTCAATGTGACAAAAAAGGTAAAACAATTATTGATTATATAAAGTAAATATTCTTGATAATAATTATGTCCATTAAAGAGTTGCTATAATGTTGATATTAATGTGTATCTGAACATGAGTATCTATACACGGATCTACATGGCCCAGCTACTGAGAAGCTATCCATCACCCAATGATCCCACCTCTGGGGCTCCGAAGTGAAGACCCAAATGCTTCAGCTGAATAGGTGGACAAGTCCAGCATTGCGCCAACCACCACAACAGGAAGCGAGGTCCAAGGCTCAAGTCCATTGAATAATAAATTCTCGACCTGCAGCTGAGCCATGTCAAGACCATTCCAGATGCCCCTGTCTCCCAATCAACAGTCCAAATGTGCAGGGACCACATTTGGTTTACCTGTCCAGAATTGGAAAGCCAATTAAAAAAACACATAGTGAGCACAGATCTGCACTGCCTAAAACCAACCTATCAAGGGAGCACAGCAGCCAACCAGTGCAGGAATGGTGCTGAGACTTTGACCAGGTACCCTCCCAGCAAGTTTTCCAGGTAGCGGCAATAATTGTCAACAGCCTGCACCAAAGAACCAGCCTCCTAATGACCGCCACCACCCCCGAGTAAGAAAAGAGGAGTGCAAACCCATGCCTGAAAAATTATTGCAGCAAAGCCTCCATCAAAGTTACAAAATTTGGAGGTGGCCGAAATCAGACCAACCAACTTACAAACTCTCTAATTTTAAAGTTAACCAAAGAAAAAAATGATTAGCTCAAATCAACATTGCCATAATAAACAAGCCATCAGGGGGTTGAAACAGCCTCCAAAGTCTGCTTCATTGTTGTTAACTCTTGATATGTGTCATATATTCTAAATACTAGTTCAACTCATCTGACTGCAAGGTTCTCCAGGGATTATGATCTAGCTTATATATTTCCATTTGGTTATTCCAATTACGAACAGTAATTAGCATTGTAGGATTGTTGCTTATTATTTGGTTGTATAGTAGAGCTGAATGGCAGCAACCTGTTATAGTAACTAGTTTCTGTAACCATCTTGTGGACTTGGTTGTAGTAGGATCCCAACTGGGACTCTTGTATTGATCCTATTTGAATTCTGCTTATGTTAATTGAAATCTAGGTCTTGATTAGTAGTCAAGGTTTCAATTGTATAGTGTAAAAGTTTGTAATCTTTGGATTATTCCTAATCATTGTTGGATTAAAGGAGTTGAGTGAATTGCAGCTTCAATATCATTGTTTGAGTCTATACCATCATTTGAACTTGTTTTTATATTTAAATCATTGTTTTTTGGCTCAGGAAACACTTGGTTCTAATTCTGTGTCAATTTGAAAGTTTTCTATTCTTTTTGTGGTGCCCCAATCGCACTGGTAGTGGCCCAGTAACTTTGATCTAATCGTCAGAAAAAAATAATTCTTGTGCAGTGAGATGGCTTAAAACATAATCTATAATGTTTGATTCTAAAATTGAGATCGAATTCATATTTAAAATAATTTCCCCCTCCTGCACTGTTCTACTGCATTCAGCCACGATGATATCGTAACTTTTTTCTTATGAACGAATTAACGCTGGGATTTTTTTTTTTTTTAATTTCCATAGGTTTATGATTACTTTTGTGTCTAGTTTGTTTCTTGGTCTATTTCCTGTTTTGTTTGCAGCCATACAATCTTGCTATATCTGATGCTATTGTGAAATTCTTGAGACTATCTTTATTAAGCTTTTTTTTTTTTTTTTCAACGTTTTCAATAAAATTTGACCCGCCAACTATATCTCAATTAATCCTATCATTAAGCTTAGAATTTCTAGTAACTTTTTTTTTTTTTATTTATTTATTTGGTTTCGTTTTAAAATCTTTTTCCTTAGTTTTATTCTTGCTCAAATGATTCTAAGATTTTCTTGTACTGGCTTTTGCCTTTTTTAATGGCTGCCATTTGCATAGAACGATACGATTTGATAATTTCAAATACTTTCGAGTGAAAACTGATTTCAAATTTCTTGTAAAGGTGATGAAATGATAAAACAAATACTCACCTACATCTTGGCAAATTTTTTCCCCCATAAACTCAAACTTGAAAGCATAATGAGTCTCATTCTTCTGGTGCCAGTGAACAGTCAACTGCTCCAGCTGGCAACAGGAAGTGATATATTAAAAGGTTTTGTTTTAATATTGAATAATAATATTATTTAACCTTTATTTTCAGACAACTATATATGTTATATTTAGTCTGTGCTCATTTCTTCATCTCTTTGTTAAGCTTTAAATATATACACATAACCATTTTATATGGTGCATTGTGAAAACACTTCAATTCAGTATACAGTTATGAATAAATTAAAGACTGCATAAAGTGAAATGAAACTCATATAGTAATAGAATACAACCAATTGCTATAGTTTTAATCATACTACCTGTATTTAAAAATTCAAACTTAAATCATGTACTTTAGATAAAAAAGAAACCCGTCTTATTTAACAGGGCACAAGCGATTAAGTATGATTGACTTTACGGCAATTCCAAACACAAACACTTTGTTGAAACTTTCCAAATACAAACAACTTGTTAACACAGATTAGTAATTACACAATGTTTCGAGTAGTATTATTCTCCATCCTTCTCAGTTGGTAGATCGTTTGCCTTAAATTCGATATTCAAGAATCTAAAGGTGCGAGCTCAATTTCTAAGTAAATATTGTTACTGTGCATATAAGGCAGCAACACCTGAAGAAAAGTAGAGAATAATATTTCTATTAGAGTGTTATTATTAACAAGTTGTTTGTATTTGAAAAGTTTAAATAAAGTTTAAAATTTTCAATACATTCAAAATTAACTCATAGATGATGGAAATAGTCGAACATATCACATCTAGTAATACAATTATGTATTTGGCTTATTTTACCATCTTGCTTTTTTGTTCTGCTTGACTTCTTGAAGAATATTATTCACTTTATTTTGTAAGTTCTATAATAATCACTGTATTTTTTTTATTTTATGTGGCTGTACCCATCTTCAATTTCATTTGGCCAGCCAACTTTTCCATTTGACTATTACAACTCTCTTTAGTTTCCTTTATTTGATTAAGTAATTTTAATTCATCTAGTTGTCAACAATGACAAGTTAATTACCTTTAATTATCTTATATATATATATATATATAAAATATATATATAAATATTTTTGGTTCTCCTAAATTTTATAACCCGTTTTCACCCCCCCGGTTAAAAGGTAGGGAAGCGCTAAAAAAAAAAACCCAAAAATTTAAACCGAAAGATTCTGGGGTATAGGGGGGGTGGTATTAAAAGTTTTTAACATGGATGAACCCGCAAAATATGTATTTTATATATTTAACCCGTGCAAATCTTCGTTTTAACATATATATATATATATATATATATATATATATATATATATATATATATATATATATATATCATCGACCATTATCAATCCACTGCAGGATGAAGGTCTCTCCAAGTTCAGTCCATCATTTACTATCTTTAGCTTCTCTTCTCCACATTACCACTGCACACTTTCTTATTTCATCCATCCATCACACATGTTGTCTCTTTCTGGGTCTTTTACAATCTCTTGAAATACAGTTTGAAATTTCAATTGTCCATCTGTTATCATCTCTTCTAACAATATGTCCAGCCCAACTTCACTTGTCTTTTAATTTTTTCAATGAGGTCAGTAACACCTGTTTGTTCTCCTACCCATACATTGCATTTTCGATCCCATCTTGTTACTCTCAACATGTATCTCTCCATACTTCTTTGAGTGGTCTGAAGTCTCTGTATTGCTCTTCTATTAAGTGTCCAAGTCTCAGATCCATAAAGAAGAACTGGCAAAACACATTTATTAAAAACTTTCTTTTTCAAACACATAGGCATATTTCCTTTTAGTATCAAGTTATTTCTACCAAAAGCACTCCAACAATGTTTAATTCTATGATTAATTTCATCCATTATATTTCCATCTGTATTAATAATCTGACCAAGGTATTTTTAACTGTTAACTTCTTCTAACTCATCATAATCAATTTTTATTTTCATATTTTGAGAAAATCTATTAAACATTACTTTAGTCTATTTAACATTTATCTTTAGTCCTACTTTCCTACTTTCATCTGATAACTCCTGCAATATTTCCTGTACCTCTAAAGTATTATTTGCAAAAACAACTACATCATCTGCAAAATCTAAATGACTTAAATAATCTCCATTTACTTTCACTCCTTTATCTTCCTATTTTAATCCACAAAATACTTCTTGCAGCACTGCTGTAAAAAGTTTGGGAGATATGGGGTCACCCTGTCTTACACCCTTTTCAATGTTGATCTTCCTACTATCATTATGTAATCTAATTGTTGCTGTTGCATTTTTATAAATATTCTTCAAAATATGACAATATCCTGGATCTACACCTTGATGATCCAATGCTTTAATCACTGAAGAAATGTTTATAGAATCAATTGCCTTTTCATAGGCTACAAATCCTAAGCATAATGTTAACTCATATTCATTTGTCCTTTATATAATTTCTATCAATACCTGGATTTGATCTACTGTACTAAAACCACTTTTAAATTCAGCTTGTTCTGTTGCTTGGTTGAAATCCAGTGTTTTTTGTAGACGAGTTGTAATTATCTTAGTAACAATTTTGTATAAAACTGATAAAAGACTGATAGGTCTGTATGATCTAATATCTTCTTTATCACCTTTTTTAAATATTAATATTAATACTGCATTCTTCCAATCATCTGGTACATCTTTATCATTTAGACATTTGGTATATAACTTTGCTAAAAAAAATTATATTTCTTCACCTGCTTCTTTTAATATATCGATTACAATTCCATCATTATCTGGAGCCTTTCCTTTCTTCATAAATTTAATTGCATGTCTCACTTCCTCATTCAAAATTCTGGGCAATTCAGAAGATATAATATGTATAGGAGGCACTTGTTCTTTATTACTATATAATTCTTGATAGAAGTCTTCTACACATTTTATGATGTCATCTCTCTTTTTAGTAATAATGCCATCTTTTTTTCTTATTGCAGATATAAATTTCCTAACAATACCAAAATGTTGTTTTACACTCTTTAGGCTTTCATTCTCTTCTACAGCTTTCCTTGCTAGTTCACAATTATACTTTCTTATGTCATTTTCAACTCTTTTCCACACCATTTTACAAAATTCGAGATATTCAATCTTTTTTAATACATCATTGTTGTATATCCTCATACTCCTTCCTTTCTTCATAAATGCTCTAGTCTCAGTAGAAATTGTACTACTCAATTGCTGCTTTTTTCTACCAGCTATCTTTGTTGCAGTTTTTAAAAGTGTATCACTTGTTTTCCTATTAATGTCATCAAATGTGAATCATGTTCAAAATCTACTAATACTTGAAACCGATTTGTAAGTTCTAATTTAAATTCATTAGAATGTTTCTGAAGATTAGGAATATCAACTATAAATATTGTTTTTCTTAATAATTTTTGTCTCTTTAGTTTGCATTAACATGTATTTTAAATCTTACTAATCGATGATCACTTCCTGTGTTAAATTCATTAAGAACATTACAATCTTGAAATATGTATTTTCGGTTAGTATATATATATATATATATATATATATATATATATATTTAACACTGTATTCAAAATTAAAATATTCTTTCTTATTGAAATAAACTTTTTTTTTTCTCATATTTTTATTATCTTTATATATAATTAAAATTTTTTTTTGTTTGTTTGTTTTTATATTTTGTTAATAAATTTGTTATACAAAATCATGTGAAAAAATTTAGTAATTTATTTATTATATTATTTTGTATATTTTAATAAATATATTTGTATGAATTATTATTATATAATTTAAATATATATATATTTATTTGTTTTATTTTTTATATATATATATATATATATATATATATATATATATATATATATATAGGGGAGAGATGATATTCTGGACCAATTGGTGAGTGCTGGTTTAGCATGAAATACTAATATTGGTGATTATTTATCTTTTCTACATGTGTGTGATCATATGTATCAGTTGTATGAGATAGTGTGGATAGTTGAAGGGTGCTTGAAAGTCTGAGTTCAAATCCCCTATATGTATGCATATTAGTGTGGATAGTTGAAGGGTGCTTGAAAGTCTGAGTTCAAATCCCCTATATTTATACATATTAAATAGCATAACCTTTTGCACGCAAAAATATGATCATATTTAATATGATTTTGTTCTTTTTTTGCCAAAAGAAAAAAAAGAAAAACAACATATTTTGGTGACAAATTTTAACAAAAATTTTGAATTCATATTAAGTTCACCACTATCTTAAAAAAGAGTTTATTCAAGTTAGAAACTCTATGTGTGTATTGCTTTAATTTATTTGTTTATTTGGATACATTTTGAAATATGAATTTAACATATTTCTATCAAGTCAATTTGCTTCAAATTATATGTCTATTATAAATTGATGCCAATATAATATAATAGTTAAATATTTCAGAATACAAAATTGTTTATGTAATCTGAGACAATTGGAAAAACAAATTTCAATCACGTTTATATCGATTAGTAGATGATGTGCATGAATAAAGAATAGTATATATTCAAAAAACAATAAAAAACACTCAAATAAAAAAAATAAGCAAATGTTAATTTTCTTTAATGGTAATATTTTTTTTTTTTTTTGTAAATGAGACTTTTACACACTAAATTACAATAGATTTTTTTTAATAAACTAAACTTATTACCAGCAAATTAAATAAAAATATTTCCATATATAAAATTCCCATTGTAAAATAATTATTGTAATAAAAATAATAAGTGTAATAATGGTAAATAATTCTGTAGTTTATGATAGTTGTTTATAAATATTAGCTAATGTCTAAAAAATAAATCAAAGTTACATAACATTTGATATACTATATATAAACCCCATAAGTTAAACAATTAGTGTTTGCAACAGATGAAATATAATTTGAATTAGAAAAAATGAATATCCTATGTAAGTGGTTGTGTACCTTATGAACAATTTACATACTGTATGTATGCATCCATCAAAAGATAAACCCACTTTTAATACTACTTCCATTGTGAACAACTGCTAACATAATGTAGAATTCCAAAACATATTATGCTGTCAAATTTTGTTTATAATTTTTCTTTGTAAAAATTATAGAATATTTACGTATATATTAAACAATTCTTTATTATTTGTTAAGAACATTTTATTTCTTATTATCAAATAAGTTAAAACAGTAAACTAGTCACAAACAGCTTTTAGTCTTCATTTTAATTAAAATGATTACGAAAGTAATTCATAACCACATGTTAACCTGTCATGATATTGTTTTATGATGCTGTATAAATTTTCCAATACCTTAATTTCCTATAATTTTTTTAATTGAACAAGTTTCCATAACAGAATCTTCCTAAATTCATTTTTATCTTGTCAGTATAGTTTTAGGTACTCATTTCTCCATTAGTGGTAACTAATACCTTTTGTAGTTCAAACATTTGTAAATGTTTTTTATACTTTTGCAATAGATGATTATTTTTTTACTTTTAATTGTAATTAATGGCAAAAAATAAAAAGCAAATAATTTAATTTGATTATAAAAATCAATTGAATCCACTTGATTAAAATTAACATTATTTCATTATTTTTGTAATTTTATAGCAATGTTTTTAAAATTTTTTACTTAAAAATTTTAATATTTATTGTTATGCATAAAATAAAAAGTTAGATGTGAAATAATATTTACATAAAATGAACATACTTTTTAGAAGTATGAGATATTAATTGCAGTGCTTTTGTTATTATGCAGTATTGTAGCCATTGCATGTTAAAATAATGTATAAAAATATTTTATAATAGACACTTTTATTTACTAGATAGTAAAAAGCAAAAAATAATTGAGGGTTTTAACTACAAATGTATGTTTTATCTTTAACATGAAATAAAATTGTGAGATATCCAGAAATTAATTTAATCTATTCCTACTTTTTACAACAACATATTTAATTATTTAATTTCTGGGTAGCCAAAGATTTTATTTTTAGTTGAAAATAAAAATCCCAATTGTAGTTGATGAAAACAATTATTTTGGTCACTGTAATTTGCAATAACTAAAATATATATATAACTGTTGAGATAAAATAAAAAAGCTGACACAGTTTTCAAAAATAAAAGTTAAAACAAAGAAATAACATTATGACAGCAATTTAAGAATTAATATTTAAAAATATTAAAGTACTGTTAAAATGTAGTGTTTTGTAAAAGTTAATGTTTACAGATTATCAAAAAGAAGGTTGTAATCAAGTGTTGGTGGTCAAGAGGTTATCATGGCTGCCTTACAAGCAGTTGTCCTGGGTTAGTGGGTTAATTTCCTGTTTGATGCTATGACACATGAAGAAAAAAAATAACAGTTAATAAAAAAGAATGTTGTGTGCATAAAAATCAATAGATGGTTTTAACACTTTCACAGCTAATTATATTATTGGTCTGTGAGGTAAAAATCAAAACCTTTAATGGGCAAATTCACAAACTTTGACAAAGTCAATTGTAAAAATGAATTTACATTTTAATAATATAATCACTTTAGTTTCATTTGTAAAATGTATATTAATAATTTGTCCAATTATAAAAGTGAATGAAAGTCTTTTCAAAATAAATTTTGATTTATAATTTGACAGATATTCGATTTCAGCTGAAACTCAAAGAAACATCAATTAGATCAACCAAAAAGATTTGCTATGGAATGATTTCTGCCCACTTTGCAATAAATAAATTTTTCTTGCTAAAATCTGAACTATTTTTCTAAAATAATTATGTTCTTAGCTTTATTTTCTCAAAATTGTTATTATTCATCAAAAAAATACTGTTAAACATTTGTTTATAATTTTCAAAATAAAACAAAAAACGATTGTAACTCTTTACTTTTTGGCAGCCATTTTCTAGGTTGTCCAAATTTAAATAGCCAATAAGATCCAAGAGAAGGTGGAGCTTTGCTATTGTTTGACATATTTGGTCATTTTTTTTTTTTTTTTTTACTTGTAAAATAATTCAGAGAGGGCAGCATCTTACAGAACTTTTTTCATTCTCTTCATTCTCATACGTAGTAAAAAGAAAGACCGATTTACAGTGATGTCAAATCCCCTCATTTATTCACGAGTCAGGCATGGTAAAGATTTTTATATGGATATGCAATATGTTTTTGATTAGCTCAAACAACAGTTTAAAATTGTTACAGGATACTTTAATGATAGAATTGATAACTATAGAAAGATGAAAATGTTGTAGATAAATTTGGTTAAGGTGACAGAAATGAGAGAGGATATAGACTTTTGGAGTTTGCAAAAAAAAAACTATATTATAAATATTTTTTTTTTATTTTTGAAAGAAATGCTTAACAGGAATGCACATGGAATCATTCAAATAAAAATATAGTAAAATTGTATGATTTGTTGACTAACAGAAATATGCATTTAAAGATGGCAATATTGATCATAAATAGAATACAGTAAGTTATTATCTATTAGAGACATGTAAAATATATGTTAATGTAAATCTAGAGAGACAAAAATTATTTTTAAAAAACAATATGGATAAGTGATATTCATAATCAACAGAAATATTCTAATGAATTTTAACTACAGCTTTCAAATTGTTTTCAAATATTAACAAATTTGGAATGCAATTCAGATTTAAATGAAATCATAGAAAAAAACTGGTACACTTTTTAAAATGCTACAAAGATAACAATTGATCTATACATTTTCTGAGATTTTATGATAAAAAAAAATATGAAAAAATAAATAAATGATACACTAAGAAGGACTGAATATGTAGAATTTTGTAAAATGGGTGAAAGGAGATTGATAATGATATAAGAAAGTATCAAGAGTGTGAAATCACAATTTTGGTATTAGTGAAATTTATTTCTACAATATAAAAAAATAGAACTATTACAAAAAGATAGATGACATCATAAAATATATAAAAGAACTCTAGGAAAAGTATTTCCCTCAACAATGATATTTTCTGAATTGCTCAGGATTATAAATGAAGAAGTGAGATATGCAATTAAATTTATGAAGAAGAAAAAAGTTCCAGGTAATGATGGAATTATAATCAACATCTTGAAATAAGCAGGTGAAGAAATATAATTTTTTTTGGCACAGTTATATTCCAAATGATGAAATGATAAAGTTGTACAGGATACATGGAAGAATGGTCTTTTAACAATTCTAAACAAAATTTTTACCAAACTACTTATAATTCTGCTACAATTTACTTTGGATTTCAATCAACCAAAAAAAAAAAAAAACAAGATGAATTTAAATGTGATTTTAGCAGAATGGATCATAACAAAGTATTGAAAGAAGTTATTGAAAGAACCAATTGATATATATTGTCATTATTCTTTGGATTTGTAGTTCATGAAAAGGCAATTAATTCTATAAGCATTTCTTCAGTGATTAAAGCATTGAATTATCAAGGTATAGACTCAAGACATTACTATAATCTGAAGAATATTTATAAAAATTCACACAACAATTAGATATTGATACTAGGAAAATTAACATTAAGAGTGGTGCACAAGGTGATTCCATAGAATCAAAACTTTTACAGCAATGATGCAAGAAGTTCCATAGAATCAAAACTTTTACAGCAATGATGCAAGAAGTATTTTGTGGATTAAACTGGGAAGTTAAAAAAATAAAAGTAAACAGAGATTATTTATGTCATCTAGATTTTGCATGTGTAGTTGTTTTTGCAAATAATATTAACTACAATTTACCTGGTGAAGTGTCTTATTCTTATTTTTTTTATTTAAGTTAATAACGTTCAACTGAGAATCATTAAGATACATGAATGAAAAATTCACTAAGTTAAACAGAAAACTAATAAAAAGAGAATAACACCCTACCATAGGCATTCCAACATAGTATGCCATGTTATTGCATATAAACTATGTTTGAAAATATAATTTTACAAGTGTAGCTTTTATAAGGAAAACCTTTTAATATTTAGATTATTTTGTAGAATAAAACTGTGATTAAAAGTAATCAATATGATAAAAGATAATCAATAAACAGCTAAAAATTCATTTATTTGAAAGATGTAGTTTACCTTGCATGCATCACTTCCTATTTTCAAATGGGGTCCAGCACAGAATTCATCATCTTGGATACTAAAGTTAATAGAATTGGCTGCATTTTTGCATTTTTTATATGTACGAATCGGAACTTGAGTAGCATGAAGTATATTATATTGTTCCTCACTACCTATAAAAAAAAAAAAGAAAACCAATGTAAAAAATTAAATGTATTCGTTAAAAATATTTACCTATGTTTTGTAAACATGCGCTATATAAAATAAATGCTTATTTACAAATAATCAATAATGTAACTAATAAATTATAAAGATATATTGGCATATTTTGTTTTAAATTGTAGCTTTTAAGTATCCTCTACTTGGTCGTTATTTAATTGGGATATAAAATGTCATACGATAGCCAACATATGAACTAGTAACTACAATAATGTTTTTTTTTTTTAGTTAAATAATGGGCTAATAGACTCTAACTTAATAGTTTTCATCAAAATAACATAAAAATTATGAGATTATAAAAATATACCAATTCATAACTGAATATATTATGTTTAATGCGTATATATATACTAACATTTATGAATTTTATAAAATAATTAACGCTTTTATAAAGGTTGAATTTCATAAGGAAATACTACTTCACGTAAATAAATTTAATTTAAGGTAAGCTTTATAAAAGAATACAATTCTTTATAATATATATATATTGTAACAGAAATAAATAAAATTAAATTTATAACAGAAATAATCAAAATATTTATTAATTAAAAGATGATATTTATAATCTGCGTCATTTGTAACAGAAAATATTAATAGAAGAAATTATGAGTTTTTAAAATATGTTTACAATCTGTCATTTGTAACAGTAAGAAAACTTTGTAACATCATACAAATTAATGTAATGATGAAAAAGGCTGCTATTTTGTAACCGTTTAATATATAGATGAGTGATAAAATGATAGTTGCTATAATTCAATAACTAAACACTAAACAGGATATATGATATGCTCCAGCGGTTCATCATTTATATCGCCCCGAGTAAAATTAAATGAGAAATGAATTTACTGTGTTAGCTAAAATACAATTTATAATTAAATAAGGATGACGCTAACATATAAATAAGAATATATGCATATCATGCTCTATTTAGGTATCTAATTTTTTTAATTAATTAAATATAACATTATAGCCCATTTGCAACTATCTTAAACATTAATTCTGTCATGCTAATAATAAAATAAATAAATTATCTCATTTCTCAATACTTAAAATAACAACAATGAAAATTAAACTATTATCATTAAAGATTTAAAATATTTCGATATTGGGGAAGTCATTTGAACAATAAAACATACTAGCTATTGTCATCAGATAAACAAATATTAGATATAGCAACTGAATAAAAATTACTGAAATTCCTGGAGTGCATTATGCTCATCTCCAGTAATAGGTTCTTTTAACAAAGAATCCTTCTCATTTCTTTTTACATGTATATACGAACATTCATGGTCACACACAGACTGGTGCTATTTATAAACAATTTATATAAAAAATATATATAAAGTTAATAAGTTGGAAAAGAGATGGGATCACTTTTATCCAGTTTAGCTGAGGACATGTGTTTTCCATGAGCGCCACTAGATTGTTCTAAATCTAGATAAATATTATCGGTGCATAGTGTACTGAGTTCAAACTCATTCCATACATTTTACTACACATGACTTGGATGACTAATGAAAAAAAAATGACATTCTTATATTTTATCTATGTCAATAAAATTACAAGATCCAATGTCACAATTTTTTTTTATATTAAAGACTCTTATAGATATTAATAACTCAGTTTAAGTATATTGATGAACAGACAAGTAAAATCTTATTAATGGCTTCCAAACAAGTATGTGAAGACCATTACTGATATGGATGGCCATTTAAACTAGTTACTTAACTGAATTATTTATCATGATATAAAGATGATGATGATGATAATAATAATGATGACAATAATAGTGATGATGATGATACCAGCTATAGCTTTATAATGAACTCACAACAATAAATTTATCTTTATAAACTCATAGGCACTTTTTAAAATCATCCTTTGTCAAAGTGGGATTTAAACATTACATTCACTAGCATTTATATAAGTTTATGGTTATTTACTAAAATCATTTTATAGTTAAAACTAGGATTCAATAATACCAGTGATGATGACTGATCATCATGCATCTCCCCACATGATATTCAACTTTCTATAAATGCCTATTTACTGAATATATTAATTATGTTAAACATTAGATTTACTGATTATAATTTATTTAATGATGATGGTGATGATGACTCATGTACAGTATTATTTGAAACAGTGTTTTAATCAATAATACAATAACCATTTTTGATGAAGATGATCAAAATTCATGGGCACAACATAATTTTAGCTTTCTATTATTAACCTATAATTATTAAAACTTGGTTATTATCAAGCTTTAATCCCCAAATACTTAAAACGTAAATCAATATTCCAGCTTGCTTAACATTTTGCAAGCGCTTGCAATATTTGTGAGGGCTGATGATTCTTAATATCTGCAAGCGATAATGATGATCATTTAAATGATAGAATCAAGACAAGAAAATACAACAATATTTTTAATAACAACTGGGAAACCAATTAAGATATATAACTACATTTATTAATACTATTCTTCTTTCTTTTCTCTTGTTAAATCAAATCTACCACTTATATAAATGATCCATTTCTTACAGTAATTAAATATAGAATAAGTGCAAAAAATTATATACACATAACCAAATAAATTTAATATACAAGTTTGTCATTTTGGATATTTTAAAATAAGCTGGCTTAAAATGACATTAAAAAAATATTTCATTGAATGCTTACTTAAGACTTTCTTAACTTATTATATCATAAAAATAAATTTCCTATGTAACTTCTGTGGTTTATTTCACTTCCATTCATATGAGAAGCCCTGCTTTTCAATTTACTATATTTAAATAAATTATGCACAACCTATTTTTTTGACATGTTTGTATAAGCAATTACACATGCACACACACCCCCTGTGATATGTCAACATATATTTTTAAAATGTTCTTTCTTATATTAGGGATTAATACATAAATCACATATATAAAAATATTCTTGCAACCTTGAGCAAAATAAAATAAAATACATTATATTAAATTTAATATACAAAAAAAATAAAAAATAAAAAAAAACATTATAAATGCATATATTTATAGGTTGCTCATTATTATAATAACTAAAGAACAATAAAAAAAACATTTCAATATTACAATATATAATAAAAAAAATAATAATAATGAAAATTTAAGTTTGAAGATTTAAACTGTGTTTGTGTTATGTTATGTGATATTGAGAATAACCATCAATAAACAAGCCTTTAATGTTTCTGTATCAAAAGAAAAAAAATGCTTTGATTCTATAAATTAAAGTTTACTTTTATTAAGTAAGAATAAAAGATTTCTTAATGTAAGTTCAAAGTTACCCAATTACTTTCACTTCCCATGATCGTCTCAGGTTTGAATTTTCTGACTGCTCGCCTAACCTAGCTTCAACTGGCTGGTTGCACCATTTAAAACAAGAAATGTTCTTGCAGATACATTTAAGATAAACATGAATTAATTGACTTGCTTATTTCCACAATTTTAAAATTATTTATTGTTGATACTTTTGATAATGCTGAATTTGTTGACTGGCTTGATTCTACCATTTCAAAAAAGGAAACAGTTCTTGTTGATACCTTCTAATAAACATGAATTAATTGACTTGCTTGTTTCCACAATTTTAAAATTATTTATTGCCAATACTTTTGATAAAAATGAATTGGTTGTCTGGCTTGTTTCCAATTTTTAAAAAAAAATCATTTTAGACACTTTAGATGAATGTGAGGAAAACTTTAACAAAATTGATTCATAGCTTAAACAAACTTAGTTATAAGGCTTTTATACAATTCCCTCTTTCTTTTCTCTTCCTTCCCCTTCTCTTTCCATTCAAAGGTAATGAACTCATAATAGGCCTGGAGCCAGAAAAAAAGCATTTCAAATAGATTGTGTGTTTGGCTTTAAACTCGATCATTCTGTTGGTTATAAAGAAATTTAGCTATAAGTCCACAGATATATCAGTGAGTTAACCCATAGATGTCAGATGTCAAGAAGCAGAAGAAGTGGCTTTAACAAGGCAAATTCATTGTATTATACACAGCAAAATATATTAATATCATTTTATAGAATTGTCAATAACTTCTTCCAAGAAATTCAATTTTGTTCCATTTCTTTATCTTAATCTTGCTGAGAATTACTTATATATATGCACATCTTTGTCTATACTGACTTTATAACAAGTCATTTTTCTCCTTCCTCAATTTTTTAAAGAGAGAAAAAAAATCAATTGCTCACACACTTTAAAAAAATGAAAACTGTCCATTTCCTTTGGTTTTACAAACTCAATCATTACATCTCTGTCTAATAATAATGAAAAACTGATCACCACATCTCTTCTTTAATAATATTGAAAAAAACTGAGAACTACATCTGTTCTTTAATAATAATGATAAAAAAATCTGAACCTCTAAATATTGTTTCATTCGTTTATGTTGTGAATCTTTGATCAAAGAAAAGAACCACTGGGAAATCCTATCTTGAGATAAAGATCAAAGTCTCACATGTTTGATGGTCTTTTGAAATTAATAAAACTTAGGATTAATTGTTACATTTATTCCTTCAAACATCACTTCCCCTCTCTAGATATCTACAATCTAAATAATACAAAAACAACAACGCTTGCAATCTTAGTCATTAAATATTTGTGTAAAAATGTTTTATGTTTAAAACATTTATACTCACATGTGTACATTTTCATATCCTAATCTACTAATCTTGATCGCTTTATTTTACACTGTCTTTCTGACCTGCTTTATTTAATAAGAATATTTAATAAGAATATAGCTAAATAATTTCAACACATTATTTAATCAAAATATAATAAATCCCTATGTTAAATATTGTTTCTCATTACCTTCTCTCTTTACAACTGCTTATTTATTAACTATTTATAAACTATATAATAATAAATGCATATATATATATATATATATATATATATATATATATATATATATATATATAATATTTTTTTCTTAATTAAATAATATATATGTGTGTGAAATGAGAACATATATATATATATACATTTGCCTCACTCCCAAACAATAAAAAAGTTTTTGATAGTCTCATATGGAATGACCTTCCTAAACAATTAACCAAATGCTTAATGTATACATTTGTTTTTTTACTTAATACAAATATAATTTCAACATAGTCCAATGAGAATGACATTATTAGTGACTATCCTCCTTGGACTATTAAACAAGTATTCTACATGTATCATATCTTATTGATTTCAGAACAACTTGCTATTGGCTTTTTATTTCCATTGATCATGGGTCTACAATTTTCAGTTAGATCATTGAAGTTATTCTCAGGCCAACTTATATTTGGTTTACTAGGTTCTGTGGGATAATGTCAGCCTAACTGATTATTCACAATCCTTATAGTGGACATTTTATTACCATATCTCTCCTCCCTCCTAGAATAACCTTCAGCTTTACTTTCTGTAACTTCCAAGGCATCCAACAGGTCTTCCACTCTCATTGGGGAGTACACATCATCCACTACCATATATATTCATATATCTATATATCTATATATATATATATATATATATATATATATATATATATATATATATATATATATATATATATATATATATCTATATTCCCAGGCCTTCCTATGTTTGGTTTGCCAGGTTTTGTGGGATATTGTCGGCCTAACTGGTTTCTTCCAACACTCATATTGGAGATTTTATAGCCATAGCTCTTCTCCCACCTAGAATAACTTTCATCAATCCCTTCTGTATCCCCTAATGCATCAAACATGTGTGTTACCCTTACTGGGGCATATACATCAGCAGATACCTTTAGTTCTAAGAAACTGGCTTTTATTGATTACATTTTTCCTGAGGTCCTTATAGTGCCTATCTTCAGTGGATATCTTTGCCTCTACAGGTATGGATCTCACTGTATATATCCTCTTTCGGGATTACTCTGTTTTTGAACAGCTGCTACCTCATCATTTTAAGATAGCTTGATTACAGTCACACAGCTCTTGACTTCTGTTATACACATATTTACATCCCATTTCCCTGTGACTTTCTGTGTGTACATTACTTATATTTCTGCCTTGAGTTTTCTATTTTTTGAGGTTGTTGACTTATTTCTTGTTTTATTTCTTGAGAATGCTGATCCAGTTTATTAACAAATTTTTCTGATTCATTAGGCTCATCTTTTGGCTCATCTTTTGTAATTGCTGATCAAATCTCTGATTCATTTCTGTATTGGGTATTGTACTCTGATAATTTACAACCACTCTGGAGAGCCATGCTTTCCTACCTCCTTTTTTCCTTCCATGACAATTTCTTTGCCCTTGTTCCATATTATTCTTTTTTCTATATTTATTTATAAAGCTTATAAAATATTTATATTTGCTGATTCTGTTCCCCCATTCAGTTCTGCTTTATTCTGTTCTGCTCCCTGATTTCCTATACATCCAGAGTTAAACACCTGTTTCTATCCACCCACATACTTTAAATTTTTCAACCACTCTTTCTCAGTCATAATTCTCCTCATCCATCTATCTATATCTTAAGTGCCTTTAATTAACTTAACTTCCATCACCACTCATTTTTACTTATATCCAATTGACAAAGTATGAGGTCATAGTCCCTATTTAAACGCATTTATTTAGGAATAAGCTCTCTCTGTTGGGTAAGTGTGCCCTGTTTGTACCATCATTTATCTAGTTTTTAATGCTTTCATAAAACTTAACTCTCTCTATGCTTTTTTAATACACTAAGCCAAAAAAAATTACTTATATAACATATGTGCCTATATTTATAATAGAGTTCATTCCTCAAGTTATATATATACTCATCTATCCTTCCAGAGATCTGACAGATACTTACAGCCAAAAGAATGATTAACAATTCACAATCATGAGATAGACAAAAGAATTCAATCACGGCACTTAAAGGACACAATACTCCATGAACACTCAGATGATCACCCCAATTCAATCACTCTAAGCTACTACAACCCATAATAGTTTATTGCAAACACTGTTGCATTGCCCTGCTTACTTTCAAGTCTTAGGGGGCTTTAATTTATAAAATACTGCCTTGCTTATCTTTGAAGTCTTGAGAAGCAACAATTATATAACAGTAAAAAAATACCTTGCCTTGCTCTCTCTGGAGTCTTAAGAGGCGAAATATTATGCATCATAAAAAAAACTATGCCTTGCTCTCTTTGGAGTCTTAGAGGCAAAATCATATGAGGCCTACTGTTAACTGCTTCATGGTAAATAATAACTGATATTATAATCTGGGTTGGAGCAGTGAATGAGATAAATCAATCACCAGTGGCATGAATACATCACATCCTCAAGGCAATGACAAAATTCTCCATCCATCATCAAAAAATTACAATATGACCAACCAAACTCCAACAATCAAATATCCAAGTCCAACCCCAAAATCATAGATTTTCTATAACATAAAGTTTTTGAATATGAACAAAATTATTGATTCTACAATTCAAGGCTATTAATATTTCTATGCTATTTAGCAGCAACACTATATTTCACTGATAAGTAAAATATTAAAAAAAAACAGTGCTATTACCTTTAACACTTATTATAACTTGTGATATTTTTATAATGTAAAATTGAAACTAAGCTGTTTAATGGCTGTATTTAATTATTATTATCAAAAATACAATAACAGTAATCATCATCATCTAAACATAAGGCTGAAATGTTTCTATATAATAATAATAATAATAAAAAGAACATCCACAAAAAAAACATTCTTTTTTTTTTTTAAAAAACTATACATCTGTCATCATTATATACTACACATCTCTCAGGTATGTGGTGTATTTCAAGCCCTATTTGGCTTATTCCGAGCACTAGTTAGCGCGCCATTTGTAATAGAACTAAGTAAAATTAAATTTATACAGAAGTAATCAAATATTTATTAATTAAAAGATAATATTTATAATCTGCACCATTTGTAACAGAAAATATTAATAGAAGAAATTATTAATTATTAAATACATATGTTTACAATCTGTCATTTATAACAGTAAGAAAACTTTGTAACAGCATACAAGTTAGTGTAATGATGAAAGAGGCTGCCTAAATTAGTAACCGTTTAATATATAGATGAGTGATAAAATGATAGTTGCTATAGTTCAATAACTAAACATAAACAGGATATATGATATGCTCCAGCGGTTCATCATTTATAACTCCGAGTAAAATTAAATAGAGAAATGAATTTACTTGTGTTAACTAAAATGCAATTTATAATTAGAAATAAGGATGACGCTAACATATAAATAAGAACATATGCATATCATGCTCTATTTAAGGTATTTAATTTTTTTAATTAATTAAATATAACATTATATAGCCCATTGCAACTATCTTAAACATTAATTCTGTCATGCTAATAATAAAATAAATAAATTATCTCATTTCTCAATATAACATATTAAAATTACAACTATTATCATTAAAGATTTAAAATATTTCGATATTGGGGAAGTTATTTGAACAATAAAACATACTGGCTATTGTCATCAGATAAACAAATATTAGATATAGCAAATGAATACAAAATGCTCCACTTCCCGCAGAGCATTATGCCTCCTGTCTCCAAAAATAAGTTCACATAACAAAGAGTACTTCTCATTCCTTTTATAATATATGTACGACCATTCATGGCCCACGCACTTTACAGTGGTTATATTTACTCATAATTTATATAAAAAAATATTATATAAAGTTAATAAGTTGGAAAAAGGATGGGATCACTTTTATTAAGTTTGGCTGAGGACATGTAATTTTCCATGAGTGCCACTGGATTGTTCTAAATCTAGATAAATATTATCTGTGCATAGTGTACTGAGTTCAAACTCATTCCGTACATTTTACAACACATGACTTGGATGACTAATGAAAAAAAAAATGACATTCTTATATTTTATCTATGTCAATAAAATTACAAGATTCCAATGTCCCAATTTTTTATATTAAAAAATATTATGAATACTAATATTTCAGTTTAATTATATTGATGAACGAACCAAGTAAAATCACTATTAATGGCTTCCAAACAAGTATGTGAAGACCATTACTTATATGGATGGCCATTTAAACTAGTTACTTAACTGAATTATTTATCATGTTATAAAAAAGATGATGATGATGATAATAATGATGGCAATAATAGAAATGATGATGATACCAACCATAGCTTTATAATGAACTCACAACAATAAATTTATCTTCATAAACTCATATGTACTTTTTAAAATCATCCTTTGTCAAAGTGGGATTAACACATTACATTCACTAGCATTTATTAAAGTTTAAAGGTTGTTATTTACTGAAATCCTTTATAGTTAAAACTAGGATTCAATAATACCAGGATTGATGACTGATCATCATGCATCTCAAACCATGATATTCAACTTTCTATAAACTGCCTATTTACTGAATATATTAATTATGTTAAGCATTAGATTTACTGATTATAATTTCACCAATGTTGAAAATGATGATGACTCATGTACAGAATTATTTGAAACAGTGTTTTAATCCAATAATACAATAACCATTTTGATGAAGATGATCAAAATTCATGAGCTAACATTATTACAGCTCTCTATTATTAGCCTACTAATTATTAAAAACTTGGTTATTATCAAGCACAATTCCTAAATACTTAAAACGTAAATCAATATTCAACTTGCTTAACATTGCGAGCACTTCCCTTATCTGTGAGGGCTGATGATTCTTAATATCTACAAAGCGATAATGGCAAGTGATCATTTAAATGATAGAATCAGAACAAGCATCATTTAACAATATTTTTAATAACCAACTGGGAAACCAATTAAGATATATAACTACATTTATTAATACTATTCTTCTTTCTTTTCTATTTGTTAAATCAAATCTACCACTTATATAAATAACCCATTTATTAAACATTATAAACCTAGAATTAATACAAGCATTTATATACACACAACCAAATAAATTTAATATACAAGTTTGTCATTTTGGATATTTTAAAAATAGCTGGCTTAAAATGACGATAAAAAAAAATATTTTATTGAATGTTTATTAAGTTTTTCTCAACAAAAATCATAAAAATAAATTTCCTGTGTAACTTGTGTGATATTTATTCACTTCCATTCTATATTTGAAGCCCTGCTTTTCAATTTACCATATTTAAACAAATTATACACAACCTATTCTTCTGATGTATTTGTATGGCAGTTTTTTTTGTACACCACCCTGTGATATATCAACAAATATTTTTAAAATGAGTTCCTTATATTAGGGATTAACACATAAATCACATATGTAAAAAATATTCTTCAAAACTTATTAAAAAGAAAATAAAATACATTATATTAAATTTATTATGCAAAAAATAAATAAATAAGAAACATTATAAATGCATATATTTATAGGTTGCTCATTATCATAATATACTTACAGAAGAACAATTTAAAAAAACATTTTAATATTTTTATCATAATAAAAAAACAAAAAATATACTTGAAAATTTAAGTTTGAAGATTTAAACTGTGTTTGTGTTATGTTATGAGTTATTAAAGAATAACCATTGATAAACAAGCCTTTAATGTTTCTGTATCCAAAGAAAAAAATGATTTTATTCCTACAAATTAAAGTTTACTTTTATTAAGTAAGAATAAAAGATTTGTTATTTTAAGTTCAAAGTTTCCCAATTACTTTCACTTCCATAGTCGTCTCAGTTTTGAATTTTCCAAATTCTTTCGCCTAACCTAGCTTCAACTAATTAGTTGAACCATTAAAAGAGAAAAGTTCTTGCAGATACTTTAAGATAAACATGAATTAATTGACTTGCTTATTTCCCACGATTTTAAAATTATTTATTGTTGATACATTTGATAATGCTTTGAATACATTGACTGGCTTGCTTCTACCATTTTCAAAAAATTGAACAGTTCTTTGTTGATACCTTCTAATAAGCATGAATTAATTGACTTGCTTGTTTCCTACAATTTTAAAATTATTTTATATTTCCAATACTTTTGTGATAATAATGAATTGCTTGACTGCCTTGTTTCCAATTCTTTAAAGAAATCATTGTAGACCTTTTAGATTAATGTGAGGAAACTTTTAAAAAATTGATTCTTGGACTTAATCAAACTTAGTTATAAGGCTTTTGGACTTAATTTCCTCTTTCTTTTCTCTTCTTTCACCTTCTCCTTCAATTCAAATTCAATAGAAGCCATAGTAGGCCAGGAGCCAGAAAAAGAAGCATTTCAAATAGCTTGTGTGGTTGGCTTTAAAACTCGATCCCATTCTATTTATTATAAAGGACTTTTGCTATGAGTCCGTGGATAGATCAGTGAGTTAACCCACCAGTTGTCAGATTTCAAAAAACGGTAAGAAGTGGCTTTAACAAGGTAAATTCATTGTATTATACACAGCAAAATATATTAATATTATTTTATAGAATTGTCAATAACTATTTCCCAAAATTCAATTTTGTTTCATTTCTCTATCTTAACCAAAAGACTGTTTCTTACGAAGCTCCTGTAGACATCTAATGTCACTCTAACTCTGCCAGTTCTTATGCTAAAATATTCGTTTTACAGGTATTGAATAGATTTTTAAAAGTTCTGTAAGATGGTGACCTCTTCCGATTTATTTTACAAGTTAAAAAAAAAAAAAAATGCATTTAAACCTAAACAAAGAAAGAACATGAGTTTTGATTGGTTCTTAGCATGCTCTCAGCTGAAAAAGACATTCTGATTGGCTGGAAAGAACAAAGAAACCACCTGATCAAAGAAAAATAAAGAAAAATGCTGAGATTTTCATTTCAAACATGATATAAATTATTATGAAAATTATATTTGATAGAAATTACAAATTATTTTCAGAGAATAATAAAAAAACAAAATTATTTTCAAAAATATTGAAGATTTTAGTAAAAATATTAAAAATATTTAAAAGAAATATTTACTTCTATAACGTAAAGTCGATTTTTGTTTATATTATAGCTTTTATGTTGCCGAAATTGAATATTTTAGAATAAATAAATAGCAATTTATTTTTGAAAGAACTTTCGTTCTCTTCATAACCTGAAAAATTAGTATTATACTTTTTATAAACGTATCTGAGTTGAATTTAATATTATAGGCGAATATGTTTTAATAGGCTTTGTCTTCAGTTTGTGAGTTGGCCAATTAAATGATTTGATTTTTACCTGCATACAACCAATAATATAATTAGCAGTTAAAAGGATAATATTGCTGGGAATTACTTATATATATGCACATATTTCTCTATTCTGACATTAAAACAAGAGTCATTTTTCTCCTTACTCAATTTTATAAAGAGAGAAAAAATCAATTGCTCACACTTTTTAAAAAAATGAAAACTCCATTTCCTTTGGTTTTCATGAACTCAATCATTACATCTCTGTCTAATAATAATGAAAAACTGATCACCACATCTCTTCTTTAATAATATTGAAAAAAAACTGAACCTCTAAATATTGTTTCATTTGTTTATATTGTGAATCTTTGATCAAAGAAAAGGACCACCTGGAAATCCTATCTTGAGATAAAGATCAAAGTCTCATAAGTTTGATGGTCTATTGCAATTAATAAAAACTTGAGATTAATTGTTACATTTATTCCATCCAAGCATCACTACCCTCTCTAGATATATACAATCTAAACAGTACAAAAACAACAAAGCTTGCAATCATTGTCATTAAAGATTTGTGTAAAATGTTTTATGTTTAAAACATTTATACTCGCACATGAACATTTTCATATCCTAATCTACTAATCTTGATCGCTTTATTTTACACTTTCTTTCTGATCTGCATTATTTAATAAGAATATAGCTAAATAATTTCAACACATTATTTAATGAAAATATAATAAATCCCTATATTAAATATTGTTTCTCATTACCATCTCTCTTTACAACTGCTTATTTATTAACTATTTATAAACTATATAATAATAAATGCATATATAAATCCATATATATAAAAATAATTTTTTTTCTTAATTATGTGCATATATTGTACCCTTACTTCTCGATATATAATATAATTTGAAATACAACTAGCTCAATTGAATTGCTATGCTTAATAAAAATTTGCATATTTATATTTAATATACTTTTATATTATCATATTCTAATTAAATTTATTATCAGTTATCAAAATCAATATATTTTTATAGTATGTATTAATTAAATAAGTATTTATCAAAATCATGAGACTGTGAAGTAAAGTTAAAAGCAATAAGTAGATTTACATTGAGTCAATATCTCCTAAGACATTATCTCAATGGCATAAGAATACTATTACCCTCCTTATTAACTTAACCCTACATCTAGAGCATTCTTATGGCTTTTAAAATAAAATAAATTATCTTTAATAATAATATAAATAAATAAATCTTAATTTTTAATTTTTAAAATATAATTAAATAATCTCAGGTTCTTCTAATTATCTTAAAGTAATGATAACTCATGTAAATAAGTATGATATGGGATTTTACATCAAACCTAAATACACCTAACTTATTTTAATAATAATAATATAACACTAATCTTAGAGTATAACCTAATCTTATCTATTTCTGTTATATCATTAATTATTAATTAAATAAATAATCATATGTATATCTTTTATTTTCATATAGTATCTTTACTTTGGAATAAATCAAAATCTTATAATTCAATAATCTGTGGCAATAAATAATATTGTACTCTTATATTATGCATTATAATTACTCTATGACCATTGTAATATGATGTAATAATGTTAATTAATTCTCATAAATGATAATCAGGAAAATATTGTGTTTATTTCTAAAATAATATTAATAAATTCACATTTCCAAATATCATGTTTCTTCAAATTATCTGCTGTCAAATGCTGTGGTGCAAAATAATGAACTCGACACACTTTTAAAACAAATTAAACAAATTTATTTACATTAACTTCGACTAAGAATTTATTTACAATATTTACAGTTAAAATTATGAAAACAAAGAGAATAAAAATAAGAAAATAATAAATACAAGATGTTTACACTGTTATTAGCTCATACTCCTAATAAGTAATTATACATTCATTAAAATGCTGTACTAATAATATTGAAGTATGTTTCCAAAAAAACTTAGACTTTAAACAAGCATCAGTGAACCTCAATTATTACAGAAAAATTTATGTAAATAATATTTATGTAGCATATGTAAACAATTAAACTTTGCTAATTAAATTGCTACATCACTTAAGTATTACTGTTATTCATTTTATCATGTACTAGTATGTGTTCACTTTAATATCAGCATTACTCTAATAGCATAATATAAAGCTAATGTATCTTTATAATGTAATAACAATAATTGATTATAATTTATATTTCATTTAATGCAATTCATGCTACATGTTTTATCAAATATGCATTACATATATGTACTGTTAAATAATAATATCTAAATTATTCATTAATTTCAAATTCATAAAGTATAATATTAGATAAATTCTATGATTCTTTTCTATGTGAAATTATTACTTTACTTTATGTGTTATACTACTCCCTCTTAATGAATTTCTATCTACAAAACATCCTCTAAACTTATTTAAACTTTCCGGAAAAACAATCATCAACTTTAAATAAATACTAATTATCCAAAACTATTTATAATTCATCATCTATATTCGGTAAATCTTCAATTCAAATATAAACTTCTACATAAACTTAACTTAATTTATCCAATAAAATAAAAATAAAATATAGACTTTGAGATCTCTTCCTAATTTGAAATAAAATAATTACTTGTATGAATAATAAATATAATTCTAATACTCCAACATAATAATAATAAAATAAAAATCAAAATTTATTTACGAAAGAATCATATAATTATTTCTAAGCTTCTTATGTAATGTTGTATCGTATTTATATCATAAATTCAAATTATGCATATTTAAATAAAACTGTTACTGCCAATGTAATGTGTGTGTATTTTTAAAATATTCATACATTCATTCAACAATAATATATCATTCGGTTGATCTAAAGAAAACATATTAAATACATCAAAATTATTATTATTATACAATTTTTACCATAGATAATGAATTAATGTCCAGCCCATCTTCCAATATTCTTCGGAATTACAGCTTCATAAAATAATTCACATTTATACCCACGATCATTCTTTAAAATATTCTGTGTTATATTAATTATAAAATAAACTCATGCAATTAATCATTATATTATTTTTAGTTACTATTTTAAGAAATGTACCTATCTTATTTTTAATAAATTAATAAGATTTAATTTTTATATTAGATAAATAAAACAGAATTTATATTACGTGACTCCAGCGATGTTTTCTTTTTCACCATAAAGTTCTTTAATCGTAGGCACATATTTACTAGAACACCATTTCCTGTTTCCGGTCCACCACGTGTTTTTTTTAAAAGTTTATGAAAAACGAAAACGTTCTTTTCAAACAAAATAAAAGTTAATTTTTCCATAAGAAATAAAACAAATTAAAATAGTTTATAGGATCCTGTTTTAATTCTTTCTAGAATATTATTCAAAGTTATTATTTTAAATTAGTCTATAGTTTATAAAAAAAAAATATCATTTAATTATTTTAAATTAATTGGGACGTCCACATATTTCTTGCGCATTTTTTTAACAAAACAACCAGGTAAGAATAAGTTTCTTTATTTATAAAACGGCCAGCGTTTAAATTATTTCAATATAATAATCCCATTATATTAAGATTTTTAGCTAATTATATTTCAATTGACTTGCTTTTAAAATTATCAACATTCAGTCTTTTAAACATAAAGACTTAACAAGGCAAGTATTTATAAAACTACTTCATTTTTAATATCTTTACTTAAGATATATTTTTAAATTTATAGCTTGCAAAAAATACTTTCTTCATAAAGAAGTATTTTATTCTCTAAATATCTATTTTCTAATAGGCACTAGTAATTAGCTTTTAAAATTATATACTGTCCAAAATACTACTTTTCTCCATCTCGTAATTTTCCGAACTAATCCAGCGTTTGTCATATTTCTAGTATAAAGTTTCCGATATATTTTCACTATATATGATGTTCCCATGACCATTTGCTTGTAAATTGAGCTTCAATATAGAGACGATTGATAGGGAAAATTAAGTTAACACTGCATGTCTATTATTTAAAACTTTTAGAGATTATTTATAACGACACTCTTGTAATTTTTAAAAAATGATTTTGAGAGCGTCTATCAAATTTACTTAGCTATTTTTTTAATAGCACAATTAACTTGAAAATTCAATCACGAAGTCCTCTCCTAACAATTGAACTGAGCTTTTATACCGGAAGAAACTTCCCATTTGATTGGTAGATTAAACAATCAACTTTGCTGGCTTATTTACATATTTACCAACAACACAAAATTAAAAATAAATAATGACTTATTTAATATTTAATATTTATTACATTATTACATTTTTAAAATAATTCTTATCGTTTATTTAAATCCATTAAACACTTTTTAAAAAATATATTATTTCACTTGATTTTAATTTTAACTTTTATAAGATTATTTTTAAATAAACTAAATATTTTTTATACGTCATATTTTTAAAACAATATTTTAAAATCAGATTTAATATTCTACATTGATTTATCTTTATTTTATCTCGTGATAACTCACGTATTATTTATAAATTTATAACATGATTTTTTAAAATAGTTTTGCAACTTTATTAGATAACTTCCAAGCATGTGTGTGTATAACATCTGTTTTTCTTTATAACACAAGAAACGCTTATCATCGTCTAAAAATAAACTAACAATTGCATTTTTTAAAATAAATATTTTTTAAATAAATAAGATATTATAATAGATTTTAAAATAATTATTCGATATTATTAAAATCAAATATCAATCTTCTATTTAAGTACTTACAATAATTAAAATATTTATATTCTCTTATAATATTATTTTATCAACAACAAACATATGCATTTAATTTTAACTTGTCTTTTAAACACTTTTAGCTTTAAATACCTATTTATTAAATATATTAATGCAGTATTGATTATGGCCATTTTTTCCAACTATATATTATAATCATCATCATTTAAAATGTCTCTCTCAATATCAGCACAATTTTACATATCAAATACTCATAGATTGCTTTCATTAAATCTTTTGAAATATTACCATAAGCAAAATTAACATCACATATTCAAATATATCTTAAATTTAAAATTTTTAATAGATTAGCACAAAAATTAAATGGTGACCCATACAAAAGGGCACATATTCCCCTCCTTCGGATAAAATTTTAAATTTAACATCTATCTTCATCTTCTTTAATCCACATTTATCATCTTCATCTTTCTTATCATTAAATATTATAATAAACTACTTTAACATAAAATTTTATAAAGCATTGAAATATCATCTTAAATCTCAATTAGAAAGCACTTTTAAATAAAACTACAATGATTTCTTTTACTTTATAAAATAAGTTTCACCTTTCTTTACTCATCTCTTAATTAGGTTACTTTTATTTTCCTAATATTTCTATAAACATTAAATATTTAAACTCTTTTAAATACACTTTTAAATAAACTACTGTAAATACATATTCCTATAGTTAATACTATATTTTAAACTACTTTATGTATTTTACTTCCAAATTTATTGCTAGTTTCATCAGCAATTTTATAGATCATTGTTTAATAAATCTATATACTTCTCATTTAAAGTAATTAACTTGATCCCTTAAGATTGATCAATTTCACGATCACTACTATCAAATAAATTAATCTTTCATAAGATCTACTTACATATACTTTAAACACATGAGTTTTTATAATTTCTATCTTTATTATTCAACTTTTTGCTTAAAATATTTACTTTAACAGCTAATTCCACTTTTATTTTAGTCATTCTGGCAAAACCTTATTTCTCCTTAAACTATCATTTACTAACTTTGATAAATAACATCTTACTATACATATTTTATAAACTTCTTCAATTAAATCTTTATCTATTCTGCTAACTCATCATATATAATAAATTATTTCCTTATGTAAAGCACTATATTTAAACATTACATTAAAATCTTTGTTCACAATACATTCTTAAAATTGTAACTCACACTTCAGAAGGAAATGGAATTAAACTCCTTGCATTATAAGTTCCTTTTTCCCCATCTGGTGTGGTTAACATAAATGCATTCTCCCCTACTTTGCAAGATATTCTATATGGACCTTCATATAGATTAAGAAATTTTTTGAATTGATTTCTTTGTAGGTTACTAACATGGGGTGTTCTAACCAGAACTAAATCATTAATTTTAAATGGATGTGGTTTATTATGGGCTTTCTTTACTCTTTTTGCACCCATAATATGAAGCTTTACTTTAGCTTGATTATTATCCCCATCCCTATCAATTTGTTCTCTTACAATTGGGGTATAGGCGTTTTAATTAATAGGGGCTCATGTCTACCATAATGCAAAGGAGATAGGAGTGAAACCAGTGGACTCATTATACGTACTATTAATATAGTTAATCACCTCGGGGGAGTTTTTGAACCCATTTCTTATGATTATCAGCTACATACCCCCTAAATAATCGACTAAGCTCCCGCATAACACGTTCGCATGGATTAGATTGAGGGTTTCTTATGGAGCTCATAACATGTTTGAGGTTTTGATCTTGAATCCACTCATTCCATCTATTCGATATAAAAGCAGTAGCATGATCTGTTAGTATAATTTTTGGTTTTCCTACTAATGGAAACTGATAACTCAGCATGCATTTTATTACAAAATGTGCACTAGTCGTAGGCACAGGATATGTTGCTACAAAGCTTACTGAAAACATCATAAGCTACTAAAATAAATTTCTGTTGTTTAAATGGTGGCAAAGGCCCATAGAAATCAATAGCCAACAACTCTCATTAACTTGATTTGGAACAATATGTTTCATTACACCAACATATGATTTGTTGCAATATTTAGACTTCAAGCAAGTAGAACATGTTTTAATTTTTCCCTTATGATACGCTTATACATTTTATCCCAATAAAAAATAGATTTTAATACATACCATAATCTTTGGTGCACCATAGTGACCATAACTACAATTTTATACATACATAACCAATTTGTCAATCATAGAGTCAGGAACAACTATCCTCCATGATTCCCCTGATTCCGAAGTGAAATTGCTTACACGTAAGTAAATTCTGATACATCTTATACTTGCTAAGGATCCTTTTAATAGGTTTATTCTTACTATTTTTATTGTCATGATTATTTAAGGTAGTTATGATTCTATTTTAATTATGATCCTGACCTTGGATCATAGTGGAGATTATTATAATCATCTACTATAGATTTCATCCTGACTACATCCACACTACTAATAATTATATTTTGAGCATTAGGATGTTAGGACATCAGACAAATAAAGTGGCGGCTAAGAATATCAGCAGGGATATTCTGTCTCCCTTCAATATAGATAACTCTATAGTTGAATTAATTGGAGATACAAGCTCCACCTAACAAATCTCTCATTACAGAGGTAGCTTTTGTTCAAAAACACCAAACTTCTATGGTAGGTCCAACACAATTGCTTCTGATCCCAATAAAAATTGGAGTAATTTCTGAAAAGCCCAGACAACAGCTAGGGTTTCCCTTTCAGTAATAGTGTAATTCAACTCAGCACCTCTTAAATGGCTGAGCTTAAAAAGTATAAAGCATGAGGAATTGCCTGATCCTCATCAAGTTGATATAACACTACTCCCAAACCATAGTAACTACTATCTGTCTGCACATAAAATGTTTTTCTAAAGAGTCAGGATACATTAAAATTCGTGTTTTAAAAAATTTACTTTTAATTATATTAAATTCATTTTTGTCATGTTCAGCAGTCCATTTCCATTTTCAGCTTTCTTTAATAATTTGAATAAATTTACAGTATCTTCATGAAAATTTTTATAAAACCTATTATAATAATTACACAATCCGAAAAATGATTTTGGTGCTGCACTGTTTTTGGAATGGGAAAAGCGTTGAATAGCTGCAATCATTTCAGGATGGGGCTTGATTCCATGCTCATTTATTAAATGACCTAGAAAAAGCAATTTCTTTAGCTGCTATTGAACATTTTCCATATTAATTTTTAACATTCTGCATTTGGCATTCAGTGAAAAATAATTTTAAATGTTGGATATGCTCATGTAAACTATCAGAAGCAATAACTATATCATCCACATGCATGATGATTTTCTCTTTCAATTGTTTGAAAAAATCATGTCTAAACATCTGATCAAGCCAGCTACACCTATTAATGAGACCAAAAAGTATCGATAAAACACCGACTGGCTGTGAAATCACAAATACTGTATGCTGCGTTAATTCTCATGCAGTGGTATTTGCCAACTTGTGGCTGTTGGTCAAATGTAGAGAAAATTGACCTCTTGTGAAAATTGATTAAGAGCTCATGTACAGGTGGAGGAATGTCTTACAGCTCTGGTACAGTTACATTATTTAACCTCCCAAACATCCAAGCAAACTCTAATACTGCCATCCTTCTTCTTCCACGATAAATAATGGGTTCTACGTTAGGAGAGGAAGGCATTTCTGATTATATCCCACTCTAGCATTTTTGTCAATTTGACTCTGTTTTATCATCCTTTATATTGGTAAGAAATTGGGTACATCTTTGAAATGGAAAGGATCATTACTCTTCAATTTTATTCTATGGGTATATCCCTTTATTATACCAGGAATTTTAGAAAATATATTCTTATAATTATACATTAATTGATATAAATTTTCACCCAATTTAGAATTTATTGCATAAACATGTTCAATTTTAGCCTTTATGCTAGCATCAATTAATGTGTTCTGTATACATAATAATTGACTAGAAAGGTTATGCATACCATATTCAAAATTAAGCCTTTCTTCTTTACAAATAAAAATTCTATTATAAAAATCTATCTGACATTTATTCAAAATCATGAAATCAGCTCCTATTATGGCTTCATGTATTAATCCAGGCATAATAAGAAAAACATGCCCAAATTCAGTATTATTTATTTTGAAGGTAATCCAGACTTGTTTATTTGATAACTTTGTCCTCTTTCCATTTGCTAAAGTTACTTGGATCTGTTTTACTGGCAATGAGGGTATATTCCCTTCTACACTCACCAGATTTTGATACATTGACTCTGATAATATGGAAGCTTGACTTCCAGAGTCAATTAATGCTTCAACTCTAATATTATTTATATGCAAAGATTACAATGGGACACTGATAAGTTATAGGTGGTTCCACCTATAGTAAAGGGCTCTAGATAATCAATATCAAG
>JAQFVV010007340.1:82500-104412 GCA_028023455.1 Epiperipatus broadwayi | reverse complement strand
TCATTACATGAAATTAAATAATAAATTATTGGAGAATATTAATAAAAGTGGAAGAGATGGAAGTAAAAAATTTTGAAAAGATATTAAAAAAAGAAATGTAGAAGGAAGAGAAATAGTATTACTAAATAATGAGGAAAAAAAGTGTAGCTAGAGAGAAGAATTGGGGACAATCTTAAATAAGTATGTAATGAGTATAGAAAAAGATGTTAGATGTGAAGGACAGATAATAAACACAAAAGTACATACTAATGGAAGTATTAGTTTTACAGAAAATGCATTGAGTGACACAGGGAAGAAGTTAAAAATAGGACAGCAAGTGAGTTAGATGGATGGGTAGCAGAGGTCATGATGAATTTGGGAAATAAAAAGGATTAAAAAATTAAATATATTACTATGTTTAAATAAGATGGTTCAGAAGACAGAATTTCCAGATAGCTGGAATAATACAAAAGTGAGGATATTATTTAAAAGGATAAGGACCATAGAAAAATAAACAATTATAGACTGGTAGTGGTAATGACAGTATTATATAAAGTTTTTACATATATGGTGGCTGGAAAGATGGAAAAACTGGTGGAAGAAAATAATACAGTGGTAGAAATGCAAGGAGGTCTTAGAATAGATAGGTGCATAGGAGATAGTTTATTCATAGTCACATAACTTATAGTTATGAATATGAATACAGGTAGGTAATATGTGGTCTTTATAGATATAGAGAAGGTATATGAGAGAGTAAATAGAAATAGATTGTGTAAATTTAATACATTAGGGAATGAATGAAGTTTTAGTTGACCTTATTAAGAGATTGTATACAAATAATTATTATATGTATCAATTTGAAAATATAGAATCAAACTTAAAAATTTGGTGGGACTAAGACAAGGATACCTTGTTACCTATTTTGTTGCATTTGAGTGAAATGGAGAGATCAATAGAAATATTGGAAGAGGGTAGAGCTACCATTAATAAGTGGCACAATGTATATATGATAGGAATTAAATAGTGTTTTCATATAATATAGAAAGAATTGTATTGAAGGGTGTGGAAGTTGCAGGATTAATTTGTGGTAATGATGCATTATGTGTCAGTAAAGAGTTGTTAGATTACTCAGAAAAAGTACATAGAGAAGTATGAAGACATGCATTAGATACAGATGTCTGGATGGCAAAGAAGCCACTTCAAGGAGAAATAAGATGATCAAATTTTTATATGAGTGATTCAACAAGCAAAATTAAAATGTTCTATAAATTGCAATATATGGATAAGAAGAGACTAGCCAAAAGAGTATTTAATTGAGTTAGGAGTAAAGGACAGGTAACAAGATGGGTAAGAAAGGTAGTATTGTATGCAGAAGATTTGGATAAAGATTTTATGTCCACATTCTTGTATAAAAGGTGGGAGGATTGTGTTGGAGATTTGGTGAGTGTTATAGTGGCAAAGAATAAAATAAAAGAATGGATGCATTAATAAAAAAATAGGGAAGTGGAGAGATGGAGAACTAGTTTGGAGAGTAAAAAGAGGATATATATATATATATATTCTAACCTGTAATTATGCATCCTCACTTCCGGATAATATATGATATAAAATAAAACGGGTTCTATCTCAGTTAATAATTAATAACTAAAATATTCCGTACTAAAATTAAAAATGTTTCACTAGCTCAAATTTACAATACGAATAAAGTTCAGTTTATAAAAATAAAATTAAATAAATATTTAATTTTTTCACGAGGCTTGAAGTGAAAATACAGTTGACAAGATAGATTACATTGAGCCAATATCCTACAGGATACTACCTCAATGGCATAAGAACACTATCCCCCCTTATTACTATTTCAAATAACAAACTCATAGTATTCTTACGACTTTAATAACTTCTACTCACAAAGATTAAACTAATAATTAAATTTTAATCTTCTATTTAATAATAATCTAGCTCAATAAAATAATCTCAGGTTCATAAAGTTTATTCTAAGTTAATAAAAATACGTAGTAAAATATGAGAAGGGATTTTATGTCATAATCTACTACACTTAAACTAATAATAATAAATAACAATAATAATATTCTTCATGTAATGATATAATAAATACGTGGTAGCATTTTAATAATCTGACAAACAAAATATGTGTGGCAACTGATAGCATATAATTTAATATAATATTGTGATAACTGATTTATGACCAATAAACAATGTAAGATTATGATTATTTAATTATAATGAATACCAATAAAATATCAAAAATTCTTAAAATAATTCTTGATTTATCTTTTGTGCAAAATTATATATTTGTTTCAGTTATTATGCATATATTGTGTTTTCATGCAACTATGTGGAGAAATAAACAACTCTGACACAAAATTTTTTTAAATAACAAAATTTAACAAAGTTTATTACTAACAATAAATAACTAAACAATTTATTTACATTATTTACCGTGGATATCCTTAACCCTTTTTATTTTACAGTTTTGATCTACCTGGTTATAAAAGAATAATTTATATTTCAATTATATTTTATTTAGATTTGGGACAAAATTTAAAAAAATGTTACTATTTGATTTCTCACTATTGTTAACTCATTACAAAAAAATTTCTCTACTTTATCAGCAACAGCATTTTATCTCTAATATTATTAAACTATCTTATTTTAGAAAATTCATACTTAGAAAAACATTCCACAGGAAAACAAAATTTTATAATGAGTATGGACTTCTCAAAATATAAAAAATTTCATCTTGCAAAGTCAAAGATGTTACACAAAATATTATCCAAAATTAAGTACTAGATTTTAAATATTTATCACACAATGTTTACTAATCATAATATATTCTTCTTTAAGCCTTACTTTAGTATGATATAAGTTTAATCATTAATAGATTTCTGTTAATTAATAAACAAAATATACTATGCATATTGTTTATATAATCTACTTTGTACTATTGTATTTTAAAATAAAATATGCAATACTTATTTTTCTCTTAAAAAAATAATACTAAAGCATTTAAAATTATTATCACTTTTAAAAAAATATCTTTGTTTAGATACCCTATTTTAAAAATTTTATATTTCATTTCCGAAATAAAATTCAAAATATATTTTATGATTCTTTTCTTTCCCTAGGATACTTTGGATCTTCAATTTTAAGTTATAACATTCTGCTCCTTATAAGCAAATAAACTAATCTTATCCAAAAACGATAGCATAACATAAGTTCTAAATTATTTATCATTTCTTTTAAAATATCTTACTAAACGATGCAGTTACATGAAATAAAGATAGTGAAAACAGATGCATAGGATTAAGGAAGAAAGCTAGAGTATTATTCTTAACATATCTCAAAATCATAGTACAGTGTGAAGAGGTAGGACATTTATCTGCCTAATATCCTCTAGTACAGGGACGATGTTAAAGCTATTTCTTCAGCTTTATTAGAACATCAAATATTTAAAGTAATATAAACACTGTCCAAATAAAATGTGTATCAGTCATAGGGCTATGTTAACTATGCTGATATTCACATAAAGACTAAATATTATTTCGATTCCTTATAACATCCTATTTTTTAAAAAAATACATCATCTTGGTTTCCTGTTCACTAAGTACTTCCAAGCCACTATCTCAACATTATTTCTCAAGATTTTTCTACATCTTACATCGATAAATAACTGTCTGCATTTACAAAACAATAAATAAAATTCATTAATAGTTAAACAATCTTACTATCCCATAAGAAAAGTCTGTCCACTTCATCATTCTATATGTCTAATCACATACAATTTACTTAGACAATATTTGAATATCCCATATCATAAAATTTTTAAAAAGAATCACATAATTATTTGTTATGTTGGATTATATCACTAATAAAAAAAAAATCAAAACAAAATTGTCATATGCATATTTTCAAATCAATCCTATCTCATAAATGTTTTTTAAATGTTGTATAAAAATGCATTACATATAATTAAAAAAAAACTTTTACACTTCATTTTTCCAATTTATGGATGATCTAAAGAAAACAAAAAAATATATACATTATAAAATTATTAATAGTTATTATTATTACCAATAACCTTTATCTAGTCATCGTGTTCAGTAGGCTTCCTTTGTCCACTTGAGCATTGCAGATATAAAAATTCACACCCATACACTTTATATTAAAATATTTTTAGCTAAATTATTAGATTGTTATACTATAAAATTTTAATATTAACAAGTTAATGTTTTTATGTTTTTCCTAATCTTATATAAAAATTTAGATTTAAACTAGGTTAACAAAATAAAAAGAATCAAAACTATAGTTACATATTTTTTTGACGATAGTTCCTGATAAGTCCAAAATGCTTATTATTTTCTCTAAATTTTTTAAAAATGTTCTCCAAGAATGTTAAAGTTTAAAACAAAAATAATTATTAATCCATATAATAAAATTTAGAAAATAATCCTTGGTTTTAATTTTTAAGACGATAATATTAATTAATCCTGTGAAGCTTCTTAATCCTCTCTACCAATATTCTCTGCGTATCCGATGCATCAATCCATCTAATTTAACTTTAAAATATTCGATAAACTTTTAAGTACTATTTGTATTTCCATGGATCCATTTTTTCATTCATCTATGTGTTCACTTTTTATCTCTGTTTCCTTCTGGATACATTTAAATTTTCATTTGGTACTTTTTATAAATCTCTTTTAAAATAAAAAACTTCAAATACTTTTGAACAAATCTTTTCCAAGTACATTTTAAATAATTTGAAGAACAGATATTTTAATATCAAAACGCTTCTATAACATATTCTCCTGGGTTCTTTATTCAATTCTGCACTCGAAAATATTTTTTAAAAAAAATGTTACCTTTAGAAAGGATATAACATTTTACTCCTTTGAATATCATATTATAAAAAATAATTCATGCAATATATAATTGTCTTATTACTATTTAAAAATAAATCTTGAATAAGCTTATAAATCACATGTTTCAATGCATTTTTATACTCTGTATAATGTCCAAGCTGTGGTTTTTTTTATGTACAAAAAAAAAATTCTCTGGTTATGCATAAATAAAGCTGTATCAAATATTTCTTCAGCATTACAATTTCTATCCATTTTATTTTGTAGTATATCCATTTTTTATTGCTTAGTTTAGGTTAAACTTTTAGATAAAATATGACTGGTAAGCAACTTTTTAAAAAATTAGAAAATCATATTAAATGAAATTATTAAAATATTTTTAGTTTATACTCTCTTTTGCAAAAAATATATTTTTAAAATTATCAATTAGTTTTTTGCAGATAAAGTTATAAGAAAGTACCCCAAAAAAAATTGACTAAAATAAAAGATTTTAAAAATACTATCTTTTGATAGTTATAATTTACTTCTCTCCAGTTTCAATACATTATTAATCTCCCACTATAAGTTAGTTACAACGATATTTCTCGTCTGCAAGAATACTGATTCTTATTGGTCAATTCTTACCCCAACTTGAAAACAAATTTACATATTTCCAATTTATAGCAGAATTATATTTGAAAATAATAATGATGACGTAATGAACCTAAAACATTACTTAAAATATTATTTTTAAATAAATTATTATTTTACTAAAACTATTTAAACTTTTAAAATAACATTTAATAACTTATTCCATTTATAATATTCAATTTATCTATTTTTATTTAAATAAAATATTTAATTTTTATATATCTATATTCGTCTTTATTACATTACTTAAACATTATATATGATAGTTATCTTAATGTTTAATACTATTTACTTTTATGATAGGCAATAATTCCATCCAATTCTATAATATAACCTTTAAAATATTTTAAACTTTGTTATTAATTCAAACAAGCAGTGCGTGATAGTATACATTAAAACAATCATGTGATTATAACTCTGACAGACGATTTTTAATCTATTTCTCTGCCTAGACTAATAAAATTGATACACTTATTATATTATATAAAATAATTATAAAAAATTTGGAAGAATAATTTAGAAAATATAGAATTAAATACAATTTTCACCATCATAAAGTTTATTTTAAAATATACTATAGTAATTTTTGCTTATTAAATATGATTACAAATCTAAATATAGCATTTATTAAATCATACGTTTTAAACTATTAAAATCGGATTTTTAAATATACTTTTAATTATTTATAGCTGTGTTATTTAATATGGCCAGCTTTTACAACCATATGAAACAATATTTTAAGCTTTATATAACTATTTTTAGATGATTTTATATACTACATATTCTCTTTAGCTTCAAATTGTACTTTAATGGTATAATTGACTTAATATAATTAATGTATTAAAAGAACACATTCCAAATTTAAATTTTTTTAGTAATTGACTGTTATGTACTATTACTGGCCTATAGAAAAGGGCATAATATATATATATATATATATATATAAGTAGTCTACTGTTTAAGACTCAACAGGATTGTTAGAAACAAGGGGATATACACATAAATGGGGAAATATGGGTGATTTAGTCTACAAGTTACCTAAGGAAGGCATATAAAATATTAGGCATCTGCTAATTGAATGTAAATGTTTATAAGAAGAAAGAATACAAATAATGAAGTTGTGGAGAATCAATATAAACCAAGTGATTATACAGAAAGTGGGTTCTTGGGTTTTTATGTTAGCTTTGGAAAAGAATAAGTGGGATCTAGATATAAAGACCATAGAGTGAACAAAGATGATGTTGTGGAGATGGAGCAGGATAGAGAAAAATAGGTGGAGAATAGAAAGGGAAGAAAAAATGGCCAACAGGTATCTCTGGACATATTGCCTGGGGGATTCCTGATTTTGATAAAGGAGAAGCCATATCGCGTCACATCACTGTATAATTATAAAAAAAAATAGAGCATAGAACACTTATAAAATGCACTATATAAATATGTAAATCATTTTTATAAGAGTAACGTTCACTAAAAATCGAAACCCCGTAAGTAGCAAGGACTGTAAATGCACTCACTTAATTTAAATTCAAATTATAATATATATCCAATAACATGCATAGAATTATAGATTCCTGTATATTTTTGCGTGTGTACAGAAATAAATGCTTAAGAAATTGCAGCTGAATTACAATTAAAATTAAATAGTATGTTAATTTTATGTGCCAGTATATATATATTATTTAAATGTTTTAAACATGATAATAATAAAGTCTTTAATTTAAAAATAATTGAAATAAATTTAAAATGGAATTGAATTTTAATTAAAAATTGAACTAATTAAAGGAGGGAAAAAATTAATATTTAAGTGTATACTAAAATAAATTGTATTTTTAAACTTATATGAAATTTAATATATCATTTTAACAATTAAAAAATGTTTTTTATTAAAAAAAGAAATATAATATCTGCAAAAAATATTCATTTTAAATATAAAAAATATTTTTAAGATTTTCTCAGTGCTGAATTAAAAATAACTTCGTTACGTTTTAAAAATATATATAATATACTAGTTAAAAAATGATCCAATACTTAAAAAAAATTGTTTTGTCATAAAATAATTATTATTATTTGTTCTAATCTTTAACAATGTGTTGTTTTTTTTAACTGACGTTAATCTCTATTGACCTATTTCTCTTTCCATATGCTTTTGCACGAATGTTTGACAAGATTGTATTTAACAAAATTATTGTTGGTATCAAGTGAATATCTTTACAACATGGTTTATAATAAATAAATAGTCGAAACCAATCTTTTTATTATCTATGACTACATAGTACTTATGATTAAGGCTTAGAAAAACCTGATATCATTTATTTTGCTTTATGAGAGACTTTATATGAAGTTGATCATATCATTTTTCTTTATAAATAAGATATAAAATAGGCTTCTTTACTAAACTTGATGACGGATTTAAACTTTTTCTTAGTCACCATACAGTATTTGTTAAACTTAATGATAAAATATATTCTAAATATAATTAATACACTGTACATGCTTATACACACATCTGCAGACTTTCGCAGACCCTCATCTCTCCATGCCATCTCATATTGCTGACCCACCTGATCATACACATGTTGAAAAGATAAATAATCACCAATATATGTATTTCATGATAAACCAGAACTCATCAGTTGGTCCAGATTACTATCTCCATATATATATATATATATATATATATATATATGGTGATAGTAATCTGGACCCAACTGATGAATGCTAGTTTAGCATGTTGGTGATTATTTATCTTTTCAACATGTGTATGATCAGGTGGGTCAGCAATATGAGATGGCATGGAGAGCTGAGAGTCATGTGAAAGTTTGAGTTCAAATCTCTAAATATAATTGTGATTTAAGTGATTAGTTGATTAGTATTTTAACTATTTAAAATGTGGATAATTAAAAAAATCTTTACAAAAGACTCAATTAAGATGGATTCTACTTTAATGCAAAGTAAAACAGGCAAAACTTACTACATGTATTGCCACACACAGCAAGCTAGAGTAATCAATGGATTCCAGAAGGCTTGTGCATAAAATCTCCATCTAGTGCCAACTCATACAATATCTCCAGACTAGTTTCTGGCTTGTGGCCTTTGTCAGTGAGGAGCCTTGAATCTGAGAGCACTACATCTAGATCTTAGGATCTAATGCAACCCTCCAGAAACCACCTTTTATCTCCATTTAACTATAAAACTATGAGTCTTAAACTGAAAACACCTTAATGCTTTCAACCCAAGCCCATTAGCTTATATAGTCATATGAGTCTGATCTTAGTTCAGTATTCATACATTTTGGTGTCTTTAGTTCTTTAATAACCATAGCCACCACTATCTTATTAGGCAGGATTGGTTTTAAGTCAATAAACATCACATGCCCACCACCTTTTATGCTTGTGTATAACTGTTGTTAAAACAGTTAAAACTCACTATACGTATTGCCATGCACAGCAAGCTAAAGTAATCAATGGATGCCAGAAGGCTTGTGCATAAAATCTCCATCTAGTGCCAACTCATACAATATCTCCAGACTAGTTTCTGGCTTGTGGCCTTTGTCAGTGAGGAGCCTTGAATCTGAGAGCACTACATCTAGATCTTAGGATCTAATGCAACCCTCCAGAAACCACCTTTTATCTCCATTTAACTATAAAACTATGAGTCTTAAACTGAAAACACCTTAATGCTTTCAACCCAAGCCCATTAGCTTATATAGTCATATGAGTCTGATCTTAGTTCAGTATTCATACATTTTGGTGTCTTTAGTTCTTTAATAACCATAGCCACCACTATCTTATTAGGCAGGATTGGTTTTAAGTCAATAAACATCACATGCCCACCACCTTTTATGCTTGTGTATAACTGTTGTTAAAACAGTTAAAACTCACTATACGTATTGCCATGCACAGCAAGCTAAAGTAATCAATGGATGCCAGAAGGCTTGTGCATAAAATCTCCATCTAGTGCCTACTTATTCAATTATTCTTCATACTATTAATTCTTATAAGATTCCCTCAGATTTTTTCACAAAGGTTTGGCAATTTTGTTTTTTAATAATGGAGAAAGTTTTATAATTACACTGAATACATTAGTTAGTCTTTAATATTATATGTTCCATTTTTATATGCACCTACCATTTTACTGATATTACTAAATACAAATTGTTTGTTTCATTGGTTCTTCCAATTTTAGAAATATATTTCAATCTTACAACATTCTATTTTCAAATAAAATATTGCTTAATTAACTATCAATTGTTAAGATTGTTTTTGAAGTGAGATTATCTTATATGGATTATAGAAGTCAATTTACAATTCATTGTAAAAATCTTTGTTTTGAATAATTGTATTAGCTAATATGATTTAAGTACTTACATTAAAAATTATGTGCACAATACACAAAGCTGTTATTGTTTATATTCACTCTTATCACTCCAATACTTTTAAATTTTCTCTCTTATTTAGACTGTCACAATTCTATAAACAGATTCTACTGGTATAAATCATTTTAACTTAGATGTTAAAAAATTCTATAATGTTCTAAGATTTGAATACTTTGAATTGATTTTGGTTTATTTTATGTATACATATTTTGTACTTTTAATTACCAAGTGTATATCCCTTATTATATTAATTGCATATATATAATCCTTTAAATATATGCACAACATTTCTTATTTCGATTCTGCTTTTTTTTTTTACAATCTCAAACTCTTGAGAATTATGGAAGAGATGATCGAGGCCGGTTTAATAGGCTGTCAGTCTTTTGTCATGTTGTTTACTCAAGACACCCATTTGGAACTACATTTAAGATAGGAAATTCCAACTGGCAGAGCTTATACACATAGGCAGCCCTATTGGCATATCCCCTGCCTACAATGAAAGTGGAAGAGGACTAAAAACAGATGTTTTAAATGGTCTGTCTTTGGAACAGTAGAAATAATAATAATTGTATCAGTAGTTGTAGTAAAGCAAAAGATAGTAGTAGTAGGAAAGATAACTGTCACAAATCCTTTTCTGTAAACACAGATACTTGGAATAGGAAAACATTATTTCATACAAATTCTTTGAGATAAAATTGTGGCATTGCTCTGGTAATTAAAGATTTAATATGATTTAAAATCAATATAACTGCTTTTAGTGAAATTTGTTTCTCAGAAAAATAAATTTTAATAGAATAGGTGAATGGGTACTACAAGGTTTTTAGATGAGCAGATCATTTTATAAAAAAATATAATACATGTTTTTGGATTTGATGTAAAGTTTAATTTAATATCTTATCATTGGAATTCTTTATAATACTAGTGGAAAATTAATGGTGTAAATATATCCCTTGCCCAATTATGCAAATTCTCATTTTATTAATACCTATGGATTGATCTTAGACTGTAGTAAATAATAACATTACACTGTATTTTTTTTTAAAAAAATTGAAAAACCAAAACATATTTTAAGATATCTTGACAAAAAGTCACTATGCTCATATATTTTTAAAAAGTATCCAATATTTCTATAACTCACATATCACCACCATATTTAAAACCATCTCTGGGCATTTTATTAAGATCTGTAGCTGATGTAGTTTTAAGATTAGAAACAGTTAATTTGACTTTCCTAAGATATCTTTGTCCAAATCTAAGCAAGCAGATAAAATGGGTATATCACCAAAAATTGTCAGTCATTTCAGTTCATGACTTACTCAAAAGATGATCAAAATTCTTTTTCCACCTGTTCAGAACTTCATTGGCAGCATAAAAAATAGTCCCATTTCTGGAATTAATAGAATTGTGTGAAAATTTTTCAGGTCCATATATTGTTTTAAGTTTGGCAAAAAGGGGGTGGGGAGGAAGGGGGAGATCTAGAATAATCACTATCAGCAAATGTCTGCATCTTCTTTAAAATCTTAGTCTACCAATCGCTTATGAGCTATCCTGTCAGTCATGAATTTCCGCCTTCAGATCTTTTGTATTTATTATGAAGTCCTTATATTTAATTTATTATTTTGCCAAGAAAAAAATGTCTTGTTATTTTAAATCAAATAGCTAATAATAAGATAATTATTAGATAACCAGTCACATGATTATTTTTTAAATGAATTTAAGAATAAATTTACTTGTATTTATAAGGACTCCTTAATTATGAGACTTTTATGCTTCAGTAATATATACATTAATTATAAAAATTTTGCTTAAAAATTAGCCTCTAGAAATTAAAAAAAAATGCTGAAAAGACTAGGTTGAAATTATGGAGATGTTGAATAGAATTAGGGCAGGGATTTATTGAAAAAACAGGAAAAATTTTGCCTAAAAAATAAAAGTCAAGGAATTATGAAAATTTTAAAAAAAGAACTAGAAGAGATAGTAATTTGTTAAATTGTCTTTAGATAGTATATATCTATTAGCTTTTGAAGAGCAAAATAAATGATATAAAAAGTTTTTAAAAAGTGACCTGAATTATGTCAGCACCTCATGTTAAATAAAACGTTTTTAAAAGTAAAAAAAAAAAACGATTTATTATGGACCTGCGCAATTTGGAGCCTTGGTAAGTAATAAAATCAAAAGTTAAAGATCCCTGGATCAAAACTTGTGTTTTACTTTTCTTATTTAAATATCACATGACTCTAGATAATAAACAATCATATCTTAATTTTTTATTATTGAAACTCACTTCAATTAGTTTATAGGTATGAATTTTTCCTCTATTGATATTCAAAATTTAATTAAATAAAATTAAGATAATTCTCTAATTGTTAACGATTTATTCTGTCGAGTATAGTCTTATAATATTGTTATAGCTGCTCCTTTATACAATTATTTTTTTTAAAAAAAAATAGGCAAACAAGCAGAACTTGAAGAAACAAAATATTCAGTTCCACGCATACTTCTGATGTTTTTAGCTGAAGATCCGTCCGTATTTGCAAAACGAATATCTGAAGCATATTTATTACGCCAAAAAACAGAGGCATTAATCCGTTATCAGTTATTTATTGATTGTATGCCAATGGATAATTTACCCACATTGGATCCTACTATAATGAAAAACATACTGAAGAAAACTTTTAGCAATGAAAAACTTGCCAAGGATGAAAGGTTGTTATTCTAATTTAGAGTTTTCTGTTTAATTTTATTTTAAGTTATACAAAATTGATGTTTTATTTTTTTTTATTGTTATTTACATTCAGATTAGAATCATTTGTAAGAGTGATGAAACGCGAGATCAATTTGGAGTACATGAGATCTATAAATTCAATTATTTTGGAAAACACCGTCCTAACTCATCCTGAAAATTATCGTTATGTTGTTATTCCAGAAAAACCTGCTGAACAAGTCCGTGATAAAGGTTTATACTTTTATTTACATTACCATAACTAAAATTGTTTTATTAGTTATTTAAAATATTATTAGATATCTTTATATAAATATATCGTAATTATTAGTTAGTTATGAAAAGTATAACCATTCCAATTCCAATAGGAAAAAGGAAGTAAAAAAGATAGAGAATAAAACATTAGAAATCAAACTACACATTAAACAAATCAATTTTTATGCATGTAATAAAATAACATCAAAATGGCTTTATTGTTCGAGAGTTCTGAGAAGGCAAGCACTGGATGTGCCCGCTGCAAACTGATCATAGGACTTCACTTTCCAAGCATGATCAACCATTGTCCATCCAGCATGGCAAAAAGTACATAGAAAGAAGATAAATGACACAAATGGCTGTGATTTATTGCAAATAGAAGGGTAAAAGAAAATGAAGAAACCATGAGAAAAAGAATAATAATAAATAAACTAGTTCTTAGGTTAGAAATAATTATTAGTAAATTATATATATATATTCCACCTTATTTTAATTACATGTATATGATATAGTTTTAAAAAAATTAAAAATGTATTGCAGTATACATTGTCTATATACTTCAGTTAGCAGAGTTTCCGAATTTGTTACTGCCTAAATATTTCTATATACATATAATTATATAATTGAATGTTTATAAATACAGTAATCAGATATATTTTAAAAATTTTATCCACTTAGGAGCACTTTCTACTAACCTCATAGTCTTTGTCAACTAACACTTTGAAAGGCTAACCTACCCACAATTCTGTGAAAGTTAAGTGGATAAAATTTTTACAATATATCTGATTACTGTATTTGTAGATATTCAATTATATAATTACTTCAATTATATAATTACATATATTGCTTTGAAAAAATACAGACATCGAATTATAATATATATATATATTGTAATGACTTAATAAATAGACAGGCAGCAAGCATTAAATTTAATGAATTGTGGGAAGGCTAGACTTTGAATGCATGTTTGAAGTTACCTTAAAAAATGAATTAGTTTTAGTTGATAAAGACTACAAACCTAGTTGAAAGCACTTCTGGATGGATAAAAGTTTTTAAAGTTGTACTTTATATATATATATATATATATATATATATATATATATATATATATATATATATATATATATATATATATATATATATATATATATATATATATATATATATGTTACTGTACTTATTAATATTTAATTACAGGATTAAATGTATAACTTTGAAGAAATACAGATGTTGAATAAGAATATCATTACATATATTGTAATGAGAATGGAAAGAAGGTAGAAAAAATCCAATAACTCCCTCTTTCTTTATAGATTTGATTATCAGAAGATCATGCCATATATTGGATAGTCAAATCTAATGAGAAGAATGATGGATAGAAATATTCAGTATCAAAGCATCTTATTAAGATAGCAAATTTTATAAGAGAAAAAGCGCAAAAAGACATGTACCAAAAATTAGAATAAAATAACCTACTCACCTGTGAACTAGTTGTATGTAGATTTTCCAAATGTAACAGAATATACATTGGAGCAATTATATTGCATAACACAAATGTTGGTAAATTTTATATTCAATGCTGATAAATAGTGTTGCTGCTGATATAAACCTGTCAAAATCTAATTGGTTAAATAAATATATTTCATTCTTCTGCTAATACACTCTTGGATTTAATGTTACCAATGATAAAAAAAAATCAAGTCCTATTTATTATTCTGATTTCTTTATTAAAAGGTTATTTTTCTACTTCCACATACACTGTCTAAATTTAAAGTTCTGGGATAATACTACAGATTGGAAAATTTAACTTTTACCTATAGTACAAGCTATAATAATGAGCACCATTTTTCAGATTGTAGTTACAACTCTTCATTTAATTTTTCGATTACAGTTTTGAGTTCCAGTTCACAGAAAGTATAGAACACACACTACTTAATCTTATGTAAGTAAACATATGAAAAATATTTCTATATAAACAAGAATGGGACTAAAATAATAATAATCTATACTGAAGTAATTAACAGAGAGGATAATGAATATTGATATAAACCACATCACAATGATATATTGTAATCTTTCAATATAATTTTTTTTTTTTTGGAATAAACTCCATTAAGTAAGAGTTTACTGTGTTAAAATGAAAATTAGAGCCAGAGAAACTGAGGACGCACTTTCTCTAACCAGCATGAATGCACTTTCTCGATTTCCAAACAAAATAAATAATCAATATTAATACATAATTTCTCAGGAATTAAATCTTGACTACTAAATTTTTAAAATATAATATATAATTTTTTACAATATTTCAACAATCATTGTTATATTCTTAAATGATTTCATACTTATATAATTTTATCTATTCATTAACTACACATTCTCAGGGTTTCTATTAATAGTTATTCTGTAAGATATATCGTAATAGTTATCTTTAATAATTATGAAATTATTTAATAATTCTTTAATAAACATTTACTAGTATCAACATAAACATGCGTATAGGGAATTTTAAATACGCATTCTACTTTCAACTTATTGGATTCAAATAGCAAATATAATAAAAATATTTAAATAAACATAAATGAATTAGCAGTGTGACATCTTGAACTGAACTTAAATGATATCAAAAAGATGATTAAAGAAGGCACAATATACTTTAACAAAATTGTTTGTTTCATGTAAATAACAAACAAAATAAAATTCAAGATAAATATTTATAATATGAATTATTCCCATAAATATTAGAGATAAATATTTTCGGCTCTTTTTTAAAAGTATGTGTGGCAATATTATATACATATTATAGGAGCTGGGTTGTAATGTTCCATTCCACTTTTACTTTGAACATATAATCGGTATTAAGTATCTTAAAACTATAAATTTAATAGTTACACATTTGTCACTTTCTTTATTCACTTGAAATTCAAATTTTATTACTACAAAGGTCCATTTTACAAACACTTATGCAATAGATCATTTTAATACTTCTCCATGCTAGTGAAACTGGTATATAAATTATATCACAGCAGCAAATCTCAACTCTTTCATGTTTAACTGTCTTGTTTCATAAGTTTATAAATTGAGCCTCAGCTTAATAGTTAGCTAAACATCTTTGGGTAGATGATTAAATTACTAGGAAATAGTTATCTGTGTAGTGCTTTTACTATTTATATAATTTGAAAGCATTTTTATACTATCAATAAAATAAACGATATTGTTAGTTGAAGTATACTCCTAACTAGTTATTTAAACTTTAAATATAAAAAAAACATAGAAATTCATTGTAGTAAAATATATGAATGTCTTTATTATTGAAGCTATGTATTTAGTGTAGCATCATTAGGAGTATTAAGTAAATAATTTTGCTTGCTCCAAAAGAGTTGAAGAACTATTCAGCTCTTATGTAATGAAGCTAGTAATCTTTTAATTATTGTTATAAAGATAATTAAGGACATTATAAAACGTTCTTATTCTTCTGTAAGCAAGGTTTGATTTTTAACGGAATTGTGTTCAATCCTCTCCAATAGAGTGTCTTGTCTTTACAACACTTTAGAATTACTCACATAATAATAACCCGAGATTAGCTTTTTCATGAATTTCATTATCAAATTATTTTTATTATTTGCTTATAATGTTGTCGTTTTGTTTATATACATGTTATTTATAATAAAGTAATTGATATATTTAAATACGTTTGTTTATCGTTATCGAAATCATTGTGTACATATTGTTGAAATAAAAGGTCATACTTCCAAGTTATTAAATTACATATTCTTTTATTAAATTTATATACACTATTTATTATTGCTATTGCTAGCTGAAATACAAATTAGTAGGATATGGTAATATACAATAAAATCCCTTTTACATCCATCATATCTAGCATAACGTAAGTAATATTCATTAAGGCTGTAGCCTCAAGCACATGCGTATAAAATGCGATAGTAGGGACCTCTACAGGTCTTAAACCACAAGCTTACTCTTTGGAAGAAAAGAGGGGAACCCTTCTTTACTTCAACCTTCTTTCTATTTAAATAGGTGAAGCTGAAGCTGTTCGATCTGAGAGGGTGAAGCTATTCAATACTTCACTAATTAAGTCCACATTTCTTATTACACATTAATACTCGCGAAATCTTTCGATTTACAACGAGTCAATGGAAAGATTTTATAGTGAAAAATCTATTACGATAATTTAAAGTTGTAATTGATACATCTTTAAATTGAATGATGAAAGTTGATTTAGTTAAGAACTCTGACAATTAATTAACTGAACATTATGCCTTATTTAAAAAAAAAATTAATTTGTATCAAAATTGTTTTTTACACAATATTTGTGACAACATAATATATGTAATTAAAAATACATCAAGATTATTGCCATATTTTTTTTATAAAATATCTTGAGAAATTTATTAATCTTAAATTGAATGTGCTATTAAATTCTGAAATATTTATTATTATTTATTTTAGGTGGAAAATAAACTTGTGTACAAATTTAATTTATTTTTCATTAGGGCACAACGAATATCAAAAGCACTCCTCATAAAATACACTCATCTCAATAAGCCATCTTTTGCTTCTATCTGATTCTAACTCAAACTTTGGATTACAATATATATATATATAACAAGACACAAATTGTGCATTACAATATATATATATATAACAAGACACAAATTGTGCAATTTACTTATAATTAAAGCTTGTTTTGGAGCTAATGGTAAGCTCCATCTAATGAATATATATATATATATATTACAAAGAAATCAAGTCATATATCATATGATCTAATTTAACGAGCTTGTATTACAAACATTATATATAGAGCTCACAAATAAACTCTTAATAAGCTTTGCAGAATATCCCCAACCCCAGAAAGTTTCTGCTACTGGCTTCCTCAGTGAGGTGCTAGGATATTTAAGCATTAATAATAAAAGCTTATTTGCAAGCAATATTATATATTAATATTTTCATGGTTATGTGATGTAGATAAAAGACTTTTTGGGTAAAACAGTGTATTATTTTCTATTATATACTGATATTTTGACGAACTAGCATCTGTCATTGTCTAGGTAAACTCTTGAAAGAAAATTTGTTCAATCTCAAACTGTAATGTTACTAAGTGTGAGATGAAGCATGAGAATCAGTTTGAAATAGCTTATATGAGGTTTATCGAAATGTATATTTCTCTTAGTTTTAACACCTATTAATTTTAAATCAATATTCAAAGACATAGATAAAATAAGAGGTTTCCATATGGCTAGAATACATTGTGCTTCATCAGCCCTATTTAAATCAGTAGATCTTTTTAATATTTCAGTTGATTCTCTCATGGTTCTCAAATCATATCTCTCCAAATTAAAAACCATTTTTGCATTGTCAATGTCAGGCTTGTGACCAAATTCCAAAAATGAGAAGCAAAAACTGATGTGTTAATTTTTTGATTAAAAGCATTTTTATGTTCCTTAATTCTGACACATACACACACACACACACACACACATATATATATATATATATATATATTCCAAGAATGAAGCATATCAAGATTTAACACAAAATTCACTCCATATAGCAACCCCCCTTTAATGATTTCTTCTTACTGAATAACTTCATAATTATTTTGTTTTATTCATTATATGGATTTAACTAAGAATAGAAATTAAAATGCATCCTTTGACAATATCTTAGCTTTATGATTATGTCACGTTTAGGTTTTGAAACTATATCAAGTACTATTTGTAGACTTCACTGTAATCATATGCCATTGTTGATATTTATCATAGTGAGTTTTGTATTTATGATTTGAAAACAAATAATTCTTAAGAAACGTCAAATATTGTGAGTCAAATTACTCTTGAGATTTTCTTTCTATATTGTTTTACATTTATTGGGAGGGGAAGGGAGCATAGGACATATAACGGAGCATCATTAAATAGGATTTTCAGAGCATGTGGTTATTTGCTAAATTAAACTTATCCCAAGCAATCTCAATGCACTTCATTATTGATGGTATTTTTTTTAATAAAAAACACACAACTGAAAATTTTCTATTTGTTACATCTATTAATTCTTCTTCAATTAACAGTGATAGGCAGTCCATATGCACTGTGATATTACAGTGCCTTCAGAAAACAATATAAAAATTAATTATTAAATTTATGCTTGAAAATACCTATAATATAACAATCATTCAATATTTTTATAATTTTTATGTGAACATAGCTATTTACATTGCATTTAAAAAGAATTATTTTTACTGATGTTTGTTTGAGATTCTATTCAAAGGGACTGCTAATTATAGCAGTATCTGAAATGCTATGGTTGAAAAATATCAGCAAGTTAAACTGAGATTCATATGTTCTTATCAATATATAAAATTAGTGACATTGGAGCTGCTTATTAATCAGCATCAGTAGTTATTTGAGTGTGATTTGTGTATCAATTTTGGTTTTGCTTCAGAGTGAATAAATTTCTATTGTATTCATTTAGGTTGAGCAATAAGTCTATTTTCTTTTGTAATTAACATTTATAAATTGAAATAATATTTACTAAGGCAATAAACCTCAAGAGTGTGTGCTTGAAAATGCGGAGGTAGGGACCTCTACAGGTCTTAACCATAAGCTTATGCTTTGGAAAAAAAAAAAGTAACCCTTCTTTACTTCAACCTACTTTCTATATAATTAGGTAAAGCTGAAGTGGTTAGATCTGATAGCGTGAAGCTATTCAATACTTCACTGATTAAGTCCACAATTCCTATTACCAATTAGTACTCATGAAATCTTTCGATTTATAACAAGTCAATGGAAGGATCTTATAGGTAGAAAAACTATTATGATAATTTAAAGTTGTAATTATAAATTTATTTGACACACATTGATTACGTAAGTAATATTTACTAAGGCAATAACCCTCAAGAGTGTATGCTTGAAATTGCGAAGATAGGAACCTCTAGAGGTCTTAACCACAAGAGGAATCATTCTGTATTTCAACTTACTTTCTATATAAATAGGTGAAGCTGAAGTGGTTAGATATGAGAGTGTAAAGCTATTCAATACATTGTGGACTTAATCAGTGAAGTATTGAATAGCTTTACGCTCTCAGATCTAACTGCTTCGGATTCACATATTTATATAGAAAGTAGGTTGAAGTAAAGAAGGGTTCCCCTCTTTCTTCCAAAGTGTAAGCTTGTGGTTAAGACCTGTAGAGGTTTCTACCTTCACATTTTCAAGTGGGCACTCTTGAGGTTTATTGCTTAGTAAATATTACTTACGTAATCAATGTGCATTAAATAAATTTATAATAAATTAAAATATAAACATTTATTACATGAAAATATAATAAAGTAATAAAAGAAATAAAATTTTAAATATTTATTAAAATAGGTGTTAGTGTTGAATATATAAAAAATTACATTTTTCCAATTAATATTATATGAAAAAAAATTGAAATTAAAAGTCTACTCCAGATATTATTATTTATCAAAGAGAAATTTATAAAAGTAAAAAAATATATTAGACCTTTTATCAATAATTGGTATGGAAAAATGAAATAGTTGTATGATCACATGATGACAAATGCTATATTTGGTTTCCCTTGCTTACATTCTGGCAGCATTGCTGTAATACAGTTTCTTTGCTTAAAAAGCTTACAGCCACCACTGGTCTTTATAAACCCATATTAAAAAGTAAAAGAATTAAGTCTAATGAGAAAAATATATAAGGACTGATAATCATGAATTAGACATTAACAAGTCACAAGAACTCTGATCAGATTATTAATTCAGATAAAAAATGTAATGGATGAATTTCATCATAGAATAAACTTAAACGAAATTACTTTTAAGAAGAAATAATTTAACATTAAAAAAATATGTGCTAATGTGTTTGAAAAGGAGGATATTTAATGTATGTGTTTTAGCAGTTTTACTTAATAGATCTCAAGCTTAGATACTAAACATAAGAGCAATGAAATGACTTTAGTTCACTCTTTGAAGCATGGTGAGATGTATACTGAAAATAAAAAGAGATTCAAAGTAAAATACTTTGGAAGAGAAAACAAACGGGTATTATTGATGTCATTGAAAAAATTAAGAGATTAAGTGAAGCTAGATGGATATATTGTTAGATGAAATGATAATAAATAGAAAATTATGATCTTAAACTAGATCCTAAAAAATATAAAGACCTAGAAACTGACTACATGTGAAATGGATGGATGATAATAAGAGTATTTGTTGGTGTAAAATTCTGTGGATCTGATAAGCTAAATTAAACTCGATGAGACCTAATACTGCAAGGACTTATAATAGTTTAAAGTGGTGATAGAAGATATTAAGGTTCTTATAGCTATGCTTTTAATTCAAGTAATAAAATATGATTGGGTTAACTCATAATCATATTGTAATAATTAGAAAAAGTTCTGTGAGAATTTTTTTCATTTAATGAAAAAAATACGCCCATATCTCTGTGAATACTTGTGGATGTTTGTTTGATTTGTATAAAGTAGGGATATAACAGATTTAAACAGTCTCAATTTTTGTTTGTAGGTTTTATCGCAATTTCATCTTATCCATATAAGAAGATCTTTGAAAAGTTTCTTTTCAATACTTTATTTAGTGTTAAAGATGTTATTGCAGCATCAATAAATGTCAAAGTAGAATGCGATAAAGTTCGGGAATTGTGTCTGTTTCTTATTAACTTACCCAAAAGTATGCGGTTAGATGAATTTGACAATGCTCAGAAACAAGCTATCAACCAGGTAAAAGATATTTTAAATTAATATATTTAAAATGTTTATTAATTTTTAGTTTGTTAGTAAAAATATGATTATTGGTATTTAATTCCATGTGAACAATATTACATTATTTTTTATATATTTAATCACCCTCCAAGTAAAATAAATAAGTAAAGTGTGTACTTATTAAATCATTATATCTTTCAGATATTTGTGATATGCTAGAGTTGAGATGAGAGATGCTCAAATAAAAATAAAAATCCTAAAAATATATTTTTTCTACAGTACAGGCTTTTTCATATCTGCACTTCTATATGTAATATATAGGGGGTTTGAACTTA
>JAQFVV010007340.1:0-77500 GCA_028023455.1 Epiperipatus broadwayi | reverse complement strand
TGAAGTGAATGTTGGACACAGTACTAAAGACTTCTAATGTTTGTCTCTACCACTGACATCACTAGGGTACCCTTTATCTTGAATAAAAAACTGTCATTTGTTTTTGCACCTTTCTTTGTATCAACTTATTCAATTATTTTTTACGAAACTATATCATAATGAATCGCGAGCAATTGATGTATTGTTGGTCATGTGGTAAATTATTGGTTAGATACATTTATCCCATTTGTCGTCTCAATAACTACAAATTTTCGTCCAAAACGATGTCTTAAGCTTTCCTCTAAAACTAATTGAAATAGTAAGATTCAAATCTAAATTAAACCAAGTAAACATGTAATAAAAGATGTATTTGCTAAGAGAGACGTGAAAAACGTAGAATTCCGATAAATTCCTCCGACAATATTTACTAATAAAATGTTAATATTAATTAACACGTGCCTATATTTACACATATATGGTTATATTTCAATTACACAATATTTTTATAAATGATTATTCATAAATTAATAATATACTCATATCTATAAACCAACAAATTAGAAAATAATCATTTTACCTGACTTTTAAATATATTAGTAATTTATATTACAATGTTTTTATCCCTAAATAAGGCATGATTTGGATAAAATAAAAGTCATTTAATTTTAAAAATATATAATAAAAATAAAAAACTGACTGCTTTTCTTCAATATTTTTAGTTTTATAGGAAAACCATATATCCTTAAGCTATTTTCATTGCACATTAAAAAACTATAATAAAATATCATATAGCAATATATTACGTAAATTATCTAAATCGATTTTATTTACATATCTGCTCTTATATATTTACAATAGATAAAAGGTTATATATATATACAAATTATTGATTGTTATTAACCATTGCGATTGTCTATGTGTTGAATGGTTTTTAATTATATATACATATATATATATAAAAACAATAACAGAAATCTGCTTTAGTATTAAGCATTGTAAACATGAATAACTGATTATACATGTATGGTTACATTTTATGGGAGTAATATAATTTTCTATTTCTTCTTTTCCTATGTATTGATTTCTATTATAACATATCATACCATTTACACCTTTTTAGACACTTTATCAATACTTTTATTTGTATTATTTGTATTACACTAACAGTTTCGACTGTCCTGCAGTCATCATCAGAGTTCTTGTTGGGTTTTGGTAATAGAATCAACAAGAACTCTGATGATGACTGCAGGACAGTCGAAACTGTTAATGTAATACAAATAATAAAAATAAAAGTATTGATAAAGTGTCAAAGAAGGTTTAAATGGTATGATATGGTTACATTTTAATTACACAATATTTTTATAAATGATTATTCATAAATTAATAATATACTCATATCTGTAAACCAACAAACTAGACAATAATCATTTTACCTGACTTAAATATATTAGTAATTTATATTACAATATTTTTATCCCTAAATTAATAACTGTACAGTGATTCTCAAAGTATAGGAGTGACAAGCTGTGATCCACAGATTGAAAATTTGTTTGTTGCATGAAGTTGGATGATTCATGCCACCTATTTGTTGTTAAGGACATTGTGAAATGATGGAAGTTTGAATGAGAATTTTATGAAGACATGGTTTTTTTTAGAATTAATGCATTTTTTATTCCTCTAAAAATAATTGATTACTGATTTCTTCAGTTTGTCATAACTAGAAATGATAACATATAGACCAACTGATTTAGTCAAACCCATTATGATATTATATTAAACCATATAGGGCATGAACATTTATTACCATTGTTATTATGGTTATTATCATCATTTTTATTAATATTATTATTATCATTTTCATTACTATTATATGTATCATCAATATCTTCTTTATTTTTTATTATAGTTATCATTATTATTATTACATATGCTTATTATTATATTTTTCATTATTATTATTATTATTATTATTATTATTACTACTACTACTACTATTACTGCTACTACTACCACTACCACTACCACTACCACTACTACTACTACTACTACTACTACTACTACTACTACTACTACTACTACTACTACTATTACTATTATTATTATTATTATTATTATTATTATTATTATTATTATTATTATTATTATTATTATTGCAATTATAGTAAAAACATTGTTTGAAACGTAACACATTAATCTATTCATTCAGTATATTGAATAAACATTACAGTAAATAGAGAAATTTGAATTTAGGATTTTCAGTCTATATTCATCCTGTGTTTGAGCTGGAATAAAAGATGAATATAGAATGAAAATTTTAAGTCAAATCTTTCTATAAAAAATAATTTCTTTTATATATGGGAAAAAACATCACATTCATTTAGAATGAAAACTTTTTGCAAAATACTAATTCCAATATAATCAAATAGAATATCCAAGTGAGCAACATGTATGGTTACTGAAATGAGTTCAGACCTATATGATTATATAAGCTAATGAGCTTGGATTGAAAATATTATGTTTTCAATTTAAGACTCATATTTTTGTAGTTAAGTAGAGATAAAAGGTAGCTTCTGGAGGGTTGCCTTAGATCCTAAGATCTAGGTGAAATTCTCTCAGATCCAAGGCTCTTCACTGATGAAGGCCACAATCCAGAAACTAGTCTGGGGATATTGGGTGAGAAGGCAGTATATGGGGATTTTATGCACAAACCATCTGGGATCCATTGATTACTCTGGCTTGCACTGAATGGCAATACATATAGAGAGTTTTGTCTCTTTTAATAACAGTTATAAGCAAGCATAAGAAATGGTGATCATGTGATGTTTACTGGTTGAATACATCAAATGGGTGGTACTGTGAAGGAATTCAATTTGTAATACCTAAAAATAAATATACAATTTTTATTACAAAATTTCAGCTTTTTTTCTATGCATTGTAGAGAAAGAGATGTATAATGATGAAGTCCACATTTTATTGCTTTCAATTTCAAACTGTATTGCTGTAAGAGGACATTATTCTCATTTTTAGTTGGGCTGGCTTTGCTGTTTCTTGCCTTTGCACCACTACATATAGCATACTGTTCTTGGTTGTGTTTTTGATTATAATGTACCATATATATATATATATATATATATATTATGATTCGATGTCTGTATTTTTAAAAACAATATACGTAATTATATAACTAAATATTTGTAAATACAGTAACTAATAATTAAAAAATATTTTATCCACTTAGGAGTGCTTTCGATTATCCCAGTAATCTGTTTCAACTAAAGCTTTGAAATGCTAACTTTCCCACAATTCCATGATCTTAATGTTTGCTGCTTGCCTGTTAATCAATTCATATTTATATTTGTTTATTAGCATAGGTTCTTTAATTTTTCTTTTGTTGTTATTTTTTTCAATTTGCAATATTTTTACACTGTTAAAATTGAAGTCAAAACCATAAATACATGATTTATTATGGTTGTAAAAAACAGATGCTGAAATATTATTATCTACTATGCAATTTTCTTTTAATTTCTGAACACGTTTTAATAATAGCAAGTGTTCTTTAGTTCTTTTTTCCAACGTACATCTAGATTCACCTATATATCCATCACCACACCTACATATCCATTTATATATGACACAATTTTTATTTATAAACGAGGTTTTATCTTTGGAGTTATTTATTAATTTGTTTAATGTAGGAAGTGTGTAAAATGCAACGTCACATATATTTTTATAAATTTTTCTTATAAACTTTACTTGATAATTTGAAATATATGGGATTGATATCCATATTTTTTTATTAGCAGGAGAATCAATATTATTATTAAGATTTTTATTTTTATATTTTATATTAAAATTTCTAACAACATTATATATGTGATTATAACTGTAGCCAACATTTAACAATTCACTTGAATATATTTCAATATTTTTGCCTTTATCTGATGAATATTTGCAAAGACTATTATTTCTAAATAAAAATGACTTCAAACCTGCTATTTTGTGTGACATTGGCACTTTTGATTTATATGGAATATAACCTCTTTTTATTATAGGTTTAATGGTCATACAGTAATCCAGCATGCATTGATTTCTAAATTATTTTAAGATCAAGAAACTGAATGCACATTAAATCTTCATCTGTTTTTATCCATCTTAGGCCTTTCAAACAATTTAATTCCTTAAATAACTCATTAATTGTATTTGGTTTACCACATACAAAAACATCATCAACATATCGATAATATGCATATTAATAATATGTTGATATGTTGATGATGTTTTTGTATGTGGTAAACCAAATACAATTAATGAGTTATTTAAGGAATTAAATTGTTTGAAAGGCCTAAGATGGATAAAAACAGATGAAGATTTAATGTGCATTCAGTTTCTTGATCTTAAAATAACTAGAAATTAATGCATGCTGGAATACTGTATGACCATTAAACCTATAGTAAAAAGAGATTATATTCCATATAAATCAAAAGTGCCAATGTCACACAAAATGGCAGGTTTGAAGTCCTTTTTATTTAGAAATAATAGTCTTTGCAAATATTCATCAGATAAAGGCAAAAATATTGAAATATATTCAAATGAATTGTTAAATGTTGGCTACAGTTATAATCACATATATAATGTTGTTAGAAATTTTAATATAAAATATAAAAATAAAAATCTTAATAATAATATTGATTCTCCTGCTAATAAAAAAATATGGATATCAATCCCATATATTTCAAATTATCAAGTAAAGTTTATAAGAAAAATTTATAAAGATATATGTGACGTTGCATTTTACACACCTCCTACATTAAACAAATTAATAAATAACTCCAAAGATAAAACCTCATTTATAAATAAAAATTGTGTCATATATAAATGGATATGTAGGTGTGGTGATGGATATATAGGTGAATCTAGATGTACGTTGGAAAAAAGAACTAAAGAACACTTGCTATTATTAAAACGTGTTCAGAAATTAAAAGAAAATTGCATAGTAGATAATAATATTTCAGCATCTGTTTTTTACAACCATAATAAATCATGTATTTATGGTTTTGACTTCAATTTTAACAGTGTAAAAATATTGCAAATTGAAAAAAATAACAACAAAAGAAAAATTAAAGAAGCTATGCTAATAAACAAATATAAATATGAATTGATTAACAGGCAAGCAGCAAACGTTAAGATCATGGAATTGTGGGAAAGTTAGCATTTCAAAGCTTTAGTTGAAACAGATTACTGGGATAATCGAAAGCGCTCCTAAGTGGATAAAATATTTTTTAATTATTAGTTACTATATTTACAAATATTCAGTTATATATATATATATATATATTAAAAAAGTAGACTATTATTAACACCTAAAAACCTACTTACATCTCCATCTTGGATACAATTTTTAAGAAAATGAGAATAGTTAAATATGATTTTAAATTTATTATAATATTTGAATCATATATATGATTCCTTCATAATTTAATAAATAAATTAAAGCTAGTTAGATAAATCTGTATTTAATGATAACATGAACCTTTCAAATAAATGCTTATATATTAGAACAATGGTCATATTTAAAGTATATTGTGCAGCAAATTATTTTACTCTTTATTAGTCTTTTTTTTAATCATTAATGGGAATAATTTTTTTTTTTTCAGTTTCGTTTTCAAGTAACATAAAAAAATATTTTGTATCATACCTTTATAACTTTTTTTAGTTTATCAAAAACATAAATTTAAAAAATTCAAGTAATGTATAATATAAACTTTGAAAAAAAAAGATAAATACAATAGACCAGAGGACAGTTTCTAATAGGAAAAAAAAATAAAACATTTGACAGGAGATGTGTTTTTGGTTTGTATCACAAAATATTAATTTGAATATTTTTTTATGAAAAACCATCACATTAAAATAACATTATAATGTGAACAATAAATAACTATAGAGAAATAACTATTAATATTTTTGACAAAATCTATAATAAGTGACAACATTAAGCTGTAAATTTATTTATGATATAGTAAAAGATACTGGCTGATGAGTACAAATGTCAATTATGGTCGTATTTGCAGAAAGTATTTTTGCTTTACCTTTAAAATTTATTAATTGAAAATAATGACATCTATGGAATATAATTGGAATTATGTTCTGAATCCCATTATTAATTCACAAAAATATATGTAGTTTCTTTTTTATTTTTATTTTTAACAAACATGATAAGGGAACAACAGTAGTGTCATTCAATGATGTGTAAGCTTTTAAAAAAACACTATAGAAGTTAATAAAAAATAACAATCTGCTATTTATTTCAGTCTAAAACAAATCTGAGGAGTATGTATTTCACTACAACATTTAAGAATGTCATGCATATTAGATTTTGAAACAGAAGGTAATAATGATTATTAAGTATTACAAAATTATTCAGAAGTTCAATCATTTAATATTAATTACATATATATTTTTGGGTTACATGAGGTAAAAAAAGAGGCTTGTTATCAATTAAAAAAGATCCTTTGATTTCTCTTTAAAACTTTAATGGAACCAGGAAGTACAAATTTCCAATGCCTACTCCATAAGTTCTTGTTCTTGCATCTGGTAATAACATGTGATTATTCATTTAGTAAATGAACATAAATAGATTGCTCACCTAACTTTATTATGTGCCAGAATAAAAGGTTTATTGACAGTTACTTCTGAGTTTCATACTACAAAACACCATAGTCTTTATTATTAGTTGCATAATTGTATTTAACTGAAATATCTATTGATGTTTATTGACAGCAAAGGTTCATGGGTATGTGGATGATTCTTTTTTATTATAAGATGTTCATAGTCATGATAGATAGAGGGTGTTGTGAATTCCCTGATTGCAGACTCAAGATGCTATTGGAACCAGTATATACAAGGAAATGTAATTTAGGTAATATGATAAAAAATAGAAATGTTGAAAACATGAATGGTATTTATAAAATAGAATGTTTGGATTGTAAAAAAGATAATAAATATGTATCATACATTGGTACAACAAAGACCAAATTAGAGACAAGATTGAAACAGCATTTGAGAGAAAGGAATTGTAATGTAACTATACATAGTAAGGAAGTTAGACATACAGATTTTAAGATTAAAATGTTGGAGGGGGTTAGATTATATAAAGAAAGAATGGTAAAAGAGAGTTTATATATAAAAAGATATAAACCAGTTTTAAATAGAATTGGATAAGTAATAAATAAAGAATTATTTTTGGAAATAAATTTATTTTTGAAGTATATAAGAAAGAAAAAAGAAATAAGTGTTTTATTGTAACAATTGGTTTTTTGGATAAAAGAACATGTAAAAAGGGAGTTTTTTGAGAAGGGAGTCAAGTAAGTGTGGTGTAAATTTTGTGTTTTAATTTAATTGATTTTAATGTATTTTATTTATTTTAATTTTTATGGGGTTTATATATTTTTTTGTGTGTTTTTTATATTGTTTTGATTTTTTTGGTCTTTTTGGTTTTAGGATGTGAAGTTTGTTATAATGTAATATGTTTTTTTCTAGATCCTTGAAAATGACTATAGAGTAAAAATAGCTGAAACGTTGGAACAAGTGGATATATATATATATACAACAAATGAAGTTTTTGAAAAGAAAAGAAGTGTTTTAATTATAGAATTATATGGACTTATTATCAACTTTCTTCTATTCTTCTGTGGATATATTCTATTAATAAATTTATCACTTAAACTTTGTATATATGAAATTTAAAATTTGGATCTTAAATATATAATTTTATATCGAAGTGGTTTTTATAACTTAAATATCACTTTTGCTGTCATTACTGAAGAACATATGAGATCTTTTGAAAAATTGGTTTTTACTTTTGGAAAATGTGATATTCCGAACTTGTGCTAAAATATGTTTATATTTATTTCTAAATGACTTCAGAAGAAATTTTTAAAAAGCTTTTTGGGATTCTTCGAAGTTATTTATACTATTAAGCGGTGTTTAATACCTTGTTGTTTATATAATGGTAGATATATTGTTTATTCTGTAGTTTTAATTTACGTTTGTGATATTGTATCTATCTAGCTTGTAAAAATATTGCTTTTTAATGCTGTAGTCTGGTTTTATCTTTGAAGCTTGTAGATCTTTCTAAAGGTATTAAATGAAATAATTTTATTTGTGCATTATTTTTTCCCAACAATAATTATTTTTAAAAAGTTATTATTTAATTTAACTTTTTATATTTATGGGTTAATGAATACAAAAAAAAAAAAAGCTTTTTAGCCATAATGTTGTATTGTAGCAGATGCTAATCAACACTTTAAATATTAACTTTTATGATGTCACATTGACTAATTAATATAACTTTTTAAATATATTTTTAAGGTATCTCAACACTTAAAAGAAGTTTGGGTTCCCACTCTTAGATTAATAATTAGATCAAATTTTCATGGTGTGGGTAAAGGATGGTTCAATATCTATGAAAGCAGTTGGGATGTGTATAAGCACTCAAAGTTGCACCGATATATGATTAGAACTAGATTCTGTATGCAGGTAAATCTTTGTAATCTCTTTTTATATAACTATTAAAACCTTTGTCAATATGATGGTAATAAACTTCGAGCATGCATATATATATAAAAGTCTATAAAATATAAAATAAGAAAATGTTTGTTTTATTTGACTTAATGCATTTTTGCCAAGTTCCATAATCAAACCAAGTAAAAGGAGGAGAGTTTTATATTTTACACTTTGTAAAACATATCTATATATGTATGATTGAAGTTTATTACACACGCAGACACCCTCACACACACGCATATATATATATATATATTATTGGATGGATAATAATTTTTTAGGAATTGATGAAAAAAACATCCTGGTACCTTTTTCAATTCATTTTTACTTGACAATGAAATTATATAATGATCTAATGTGATATAGTTAATTAAAATATAAACAACATTAGTAGATTTTTATTAATTTCTAAAATTATATATATTTAAATATACTCACATTAAAAATTTTCATTCAGTTGTTAAAATATTCCACACTATTTCCTATGATTTTCCAAATACATTAGTATTTATAAATTATAACATTAAAAATACCATACTTTCCCTTTTATTATTATTATATTTTGATATTCCAATCCAATCTACTTTTTATTATAGATAAGTGCAATTCTATACTTAATGACCTCTATTGTAAGCTTGAGAAATCAATATTTACCACATATTAATGTATTATCTTCTCCAGAATAGTTTATGTTTTTTAATTTATCAAGCATTGGTGGCTGAGTGGTCAGAACAGCCGCCCTACAAGCAGTTGTCCTGGCATCGTGGGTTCGCTTCCGGCCAATGCTTTGACACATAAAAAAAAGAGGACTTAAAATTCAAGATTTGTGTCCTAAGTTAGTAATGATTGCCAAATACAGAAAGTTTTATAATGTGATGTTGAGATGATGCACTCTGACTTCTCCTTATATAGAGTCAGGAATGTCTCAGAAACTATGCGAACCTGTTAGCCACTTTGGCTTCCCTTTCAGTTCCTACCCTAAGTTTTCCTATATTATTCTCTATCATGCTCTATTCCATTTTCACAACATAATCTTTGTCAACTCCATGGCTTTTATATCTAAAGCCTCCTAAGTCCTTATCTTTTCCCAAACCCAGCATAAAAACCAATAAGCCACTTTCTGTATAATCACTTTGTTCATATATTATTCTTCCACAACATTATTGTTTGTACTCTTTCTGCTTTCAGACATTTACATTCAATTAGCAGATGCCTAATATTTTCTATGCCTTCCTTAAACAACTTGCAGATTAAATCACCCATATTTTTCCATTTATGTATATATTCCCTTGTTGCTAAAGATCCCAGTCAGGCTTAAACAGGAAACTACTTTCCTTGCTATTAGCATAAATTAACTCACACCCAATATTCTATTTATCTCTATAAATATTTAAACTTTTTTATTCTCCATACTAGCTCTCCATCTCTCCAACACCCTATTCTTTATTAATACATCTAATCTTCTATCCCATTCCTTAACACTATAACACTCAACAATTCTCCAACACAATTATTCCCTTTTTATATGTACAATGACAAATTCTTTATCTAAATCTTCTGCATATCCCATTTACCTTTCTCACCCATCTTGTTGCCTGCCTTTTATTCATAACCCAATTAAATACTATTTTGGCTATTCTTTTATTATCTGTAAACTGCAATCTATCGAACATTTTCACTTTTACTTTTTCTATCTCTCATATAAAGACTTGACTATCCCATTTCTCCTTGAATTGTCTCCTTTGCTGTCCATACTTCTGCAATTAATGCATGCCTTCCTACTGCTCTTTGTACTTTTTCTAAGTAATCTAATACCCCTTTATTAACACATAATGCATCATTACCATATGTTAACCCTGCTACTACCACTCCCTTTCCATACAAGTCTAGCTACATCATATTTATTATATGAGAACACTGTTAATTTCTTTATTAATCCCTTTTTTTTCTTTGCTTTATTTATCAATTTTTTCTTCCATTTGTCCAAGAAATTTCTCTGATTATTTAAGATGATTCCCAAATAATTATATCTATTCACCACTCATAAATTTATATCCCCAGTAAAAATTCTTTGTCTTCTCTTTCCTCAGTATTAACCATCATTACTTTTGATTTTTCTGCACTAAATTTAATCACCATCTCTTTACTCACTCTTGTGCATGTCCTCAGCATAACTTCCACATCTTCCCTTCTTTCTGCACACAAATCCACAAATAAAAGATTTGCCAATGCATATACTCCCTTTCCACCTATTAATGGTATTTCTACTCCTCTTCATAGTCTTTCTAGTGCTCTCTCCATTTTTCTCAAATACAATAAAAGCACAATAGATGACATAGGGCATCATTGCCTTAGTCCCATCCCATTTTTAACTTTAACTGACTCTATATTTCCTAATTGATATGTATAGTAATTATTTTCATATAATTTCTTAATAACATCCACTAAATCTTCATTCATTCCCAAATTTACTAAACTTAGCCATAATTTATTTCTATTTACTCTATCATATCCCTTACTATATCAATAAAAAGCTCATTTAACTGTCTACCTATATTCCTACTCATATCCATAAGTTGTGTAATTACAAATAAAGTATCTACTATACTCCTATTACTATATTATTTTCTTGCATTCATTTTGCAACTCTTCCAGCCACCATGTATGAGAAAACATTATATAGCACTGACATTACCACTATCAGTCTGTAATTGTTTAACTTTATTTGATTGTTACCCTTCTCTTTAAATAATAGCCTTACTCTTGTATTACTCCAACTACCTGGAAAATCTATCTTTTGTGCTATTTTATTAAAACATGATATTAGTTTTAATTTTGCCCTTTTGCCCTAAATTCATTACCATCTCTGCTGCCCATCCATCCAAACCTCTTGCCTTTCCACTTTTCAATCTCTTACTTGCCTCATTCAGTTCATTTCCTGTAAATTGTATATTCTCATATTTGCTATCACTCTGTCCACATCTAACATCTTTCTATATCCATTACATACTTGTTTAAGACTCTCTCTAATTCTTCTCTAGAGCTACATTCTATTCTCATCATCTAGTAATACTAATTCTCTATCCTTTACATTTTTTCTTTTAATGTATTTCAAAAATTTTTTTACTCCTATTTCTGCCATTTTTATTAATATCTTCCAACAGTTTACTATTCAATTTCATTCTCTCGCTATAATTATCTATTTTAGCCAACTTCTTTCTTCTAAGTACTTTTTTCATTTAGTATTAACATCTTTTTCACTTTCTTTGTTCTTAATAGCACCCTTATATTCTCTGCATGCTTTTCCCTCTCTTTTACACTTTTATTAATTCTCCCTTTCCTATTACTTATATTTTTCTGAATATTCTCACCTAAAACTCTATTTGCCACCTTTTCTACTTCACCACACCACTCCTTAAACTCATCCCCAACCAACTCTTTTATAGTTACTTCAACTTTTATTTTATAGTCTTCTACTTATATCTATCATCATTCACTCTCCATCCACATCTTTCACTATCCTTTCTACTTTTATTACTATTTTCATCACATTACTTACCATTTTTATTATGATCATTATTTCATAATCTCTCTTCAATATCAAACACCTTAAGTTTTCATACTTTATTCATTTGCACTTTTTCTACTAATACATAATCTACTGTGGGGACTATATTATTTCTTGACCTGTGTATTGTCCCTCGTAAATATTTGATAAATTTCCAATGGTCAAATTTACTCTCTGACAAAAACTCATCAAAATGAATTTCTTCAATATTCTCTTTCCCTTTTCTTTGAAACTCTGTATATCCTTAACTAAGCTTTCATATATGCTACTGTTTCACTCCATTATAGTTTGAATATTTCCAGTGGCTATATACACTATAGCCACCATTCATTCTTGTCTTTCTAACCTTATCTCAAACCACAAATGTTTTTGACATTTAATAGTACTTAAATATTTTTTGACATAACTTCTATACCTCCACTCCTTTTTCTTTTATACCTTGCCATACCAAGTTTTACAGAATAGATTCTTCTTCTCATAAATGTGTTTCCACTACTGCTAATACCTCAAGCTCCTCATTTTTAATTGCTTTGTTTAATTTCAGCCACTTTTCTGGTCTTCTACCACCTTGTATATTCAAATATCCAATTTTAATAATTTCTTCTTTGGATTGTTGAGTGTTATAAAGGCAAAGAATAGGATAGAAGATATGTTAAAGATCAGAGAAGAGGGGTTGAACTTGGAGAGACCATCCTGGTTGACAATGATGAATATAAAATAATATTAACTTTGACTCTTTCTTCTCCATTATATTTATAAATAACTTGCTCACCATTAATTTTACAGAACCATTCTCTCTCCACATCTGTGTTTATATCTAAATCAGCTACCCTTTGATTATTACTTACATTCTGTCCATTCTTCTTTCTGATAACACTACCATTTAAAACCCTGCCCTCCTTTATAAATTTTCTGAACTATATTCTTTATAATCAAACTCCCTAAAACTTCACTTTCTTGTTTTTTCTAAGTGCAGTCCATCTATACTATATAACTACCTCTTTTAAATAAAAAATCCCACACATCCACAAATATGGCATCATTTCTTTCACACAATTTTTTCCATCTCTCATTTATAGAACATGTTCTATCTAAAATATACCTCTTGTCAAATCTTGGTAATAATCCAGCTATTTCTACTCTTCCTTTAATCTTATGCAAATTCCTAATCAATTCTATGTACTCATCAATTACTCTCTCTGATGGCTCTGACAAATTATTAGTCCATGCCATAACATACACATCTCTACTCCCTTGCTTTTTTACTTTATCTGTAATATCCCTAATTCTAGCTCCACACAAACATACTCTAACATACCTGTCTCTATTTTCTCTTGCAATTATATCTCCACATTCTCTAATTAATAAATCTCCTATCAATGCTGCCTCATATTCTACTTTCTCTGCTTCATCCTTAACATTCTCTATCACCTTCTGCACTTATTTATTTACTACTTCCTTATGATTACTACTTAATAATTCCTTCATCTGCTCACACTTCATCTTTAACAGTTTTAATTTTGTCTCTACATACTTTACTTTTTCCTCTATCTTACTTATTCCTTGGCTAGTCATCTCCATATCTTTTGTCATACCACTACAAACATACCCTATCCTATCTCCATCAGTTACATTTCTCCTGACTTTCTCATTAAACCATTTATTTTAAATCTCTTTTATCACATTCACACACTGTCTACATAACAATAAACCTATTACATCTTTCCTAGTCTTATTTAAACACTTCAAGTGTAAAACCTCATCACATACAGTACACTCTACCACAGCATGCCTAATTTCTTTCTGACCATTATATATGCATTGTGGAATACAAATGCAATCCATATTCATTATTTTCCAAGTCTATTCCATATTTGAATTTATACTTCCTCTCCTACTCTTCAAAACCCTTTGCATGTTAGGGTAAAAACTTTACTTTTTTTCAAAGACAATCGATTGATAACAATGTGTTTTCTGACAGTAGGCCTCGAAAACATTAATTTTTGCTCAAATAAATCACTCTTTTTCTTAAATTAAAAAAAAAATTTAGTAGCAAACTTATTAAAAAAATAACTAATCTTACATACAGCTTCGTTATAAAATATCCTTACATTAACACATATTCAACAAAATAATTTTTTTAAATTTCTACATTTAAAATGGTGAACAAACTCTTGTTAAACATTAACAATTCCCAATCTTTCCAAATTCAATTATATCTCTTTCTCATAATCACAGTTTTCTCTCACTTTCATACAACAAATAAACAATCTTTGTATCAATGATCTTAGATGATTAATGCATAGAAAAATAACAATTTCAACTTATCTTTTAGCACAGAGTAAAAACGTCAGCACTGCAAAATAAGGTAACAATTGAGATTGTCAAAAATAAATAATAACATGTCTGGAATATCATAATAATTAAAAATGAATGGGTAAACAAAATTAAAATAATTTACTTGAAAGTGGGAAAAAATCTGCTAAACTATGTGAGGAATGGGTACTTTTATTACTCATCTGCTAAAATTATAACAACAAATACTTATGAAAGATTTATCTACAAACATCTTTATATTGGATATCTGCTTTTGATAAGATTTCTTCAAATTTGTGAAACTTTTCTTTAAAATATTTTTCTAAGATAAAGATGTCAGTCAAGCATTGTTGGCTGAGAGGCCATCGCAGTTGCCTTCCAAGCTAAGTAGTTGGTTGCAGATGGTTGTGGGTTCACCTCCAGATGATGCTATGACATATAAGAAAAAAAAAGATAACGATGTCAATCTTGGTAAAGAAAATTTGCTTCAAAGGTAAACTATTAATTGTATGAACATTGTGGGTAAATGTATAAAAATAACTTATTTGAACCTCATTGATTGTGTTAATTATAGCACTAATAAATTATTTCTAAAGGAATAAATTATCATATTATTTTAAAAACCATTATGCCATCCTTTAGGATTTTCAACTAGTATAAGCACAGAAGGTTTAAAATAAATTTCTACATTGTTTTAAAATCACTAATAAAGTAAAGCATTTAATATTTATCTACATGAAAATTTAAAGACTTGCAAGAACATTACTAATAGGAAATTTATTATTATTATTATTATTATTTATTTACTATTAATATTATATTTTCATTATTTTAATAAAATAAACATGGCCACTGGTTGCACTGCCATCTGGTCATTACTGATTACTATTGCTTACAATAAATAGTATTAAAGATCAATTCTTGTTTATAAAGTTATAACTCACTTTAATATTTCAGTTTGTAAATATTCAAAAAATATTAAATAAACTAAAGTTAATCTTTTCAGTGTAGAAACTCCAGTTGGATGAGTGAGTTAAAATTCAAAACTTTTCATTGGTCAATTATAGAATCAGCAGTAAAAATATATTCATCTTTTAATAATATATTCATTTTAGTTTTATTTGTAAAAAGTATATTATCCTTCTAATCTTTGTCAATTAATACTTTGAAGGGCTAACTTTCCCAAAATTCTGTAATCTTAACATTTGCTGCCTGCCTGTTAATTAAGTCATGTTTGTATTTGTATATTAGCATAGCTTCCTTCCTTTACTTTCCTTTTATTGATATTTTTTTCAATTTGCAATATTTTTACATTATTAAAATTGAAGTCAAAACCATAAATACATGAGTTGTTATCATCATAAAAAACAAAACGCTGAAATAATATTATCTACTTTACAATTTTGTTTAGATTTCTGAACATGTTTTAATAACAGCAAGTGCTCTTTAGTTTTTTTTTTACAATGTACATCTTGATTAACCTATATATCAACTGCCACACCTACATATCCATTTGTAAATGACACAGTTTTTATTTATAAATGAGGTTTGATCTTGCAAAATGAAGAGAGAATAGCAAAAAAGACCCCCATCCCAACTATCAAACGTCTGCTTTTATACCCAATTCTCCTATTGCTCACTTTAATCAAATTTTTGGTTTTTAGTTTTTAATTACATTTAAATGATTTATCTAATCATTCTCTTAGATTCATCTACTTCACTTACCGGTGAGGAATCTTTCCAAAATTTAAGTGCATTCCTGCCAATGAGATAGTTTACAAGGATTACATTTAGTAATTAATTTTATGTTTAGTTCTATTTTAAAATCTTTTAAGATTTATTTTATTTTTAATTATAAGAAGAATAAAGCAGATTCTGAATCATTATCTAAGCAGGATTATCTTTTCCCTCCCTTATTATTTATAAAACAAATATACTCAAGAAAAATATAATGCAATATTTTAATTTATTCTTAAAATCTTTTTCTTGAGCTATTTTTTCTTCATAATTTATTGTTCGTAAATTATTAGAATAAATGTAACACATATATACGTGTGTTTTACAACATTTATTTTGTGATCATTACAATATTTTTATTGGATTTTATATATGAAAGTTAATTTTTGGAATCATATTTTTTAAAGAAAAAAAAGTTTTATTGTCATTCATTTTATTAATAATAATGCTGATATATTAAAGGTAATTTTTTTATTAGAAAGCCTTTTATTTAAAACAGCAGAGACAGTTATTCTAACAGTTTTTTTGTCACTATTAGCCTCAGACAGTTTTTTTCCAGGCTGCATTTCTAAGTAAAGTACTTTCTAATTAAGTAATTATAAATGGATAACTTCACACATTTTCATCTAACACATTCATTAAAATATATATTTCAGTACATAACCTTCAGTGGATGGCATTTATTATAATAAATACGAAAATTGTAAAATTTGCTATACTTTGATTTCTTACACTTATTAATGTAAGCTCCAGTGCTTTGTTTCCTTAGATCTTGAGTGGCATTCAAAAAAGAATCCTCCCTTTAAATGCAATCAATCCGACAATTCCAATTTAACTGTTGGCCTAAGGCAGTTTGGCTTTCATTAGCTACTGTGTTTTCAAATTAAATAATTATAAATAAATAACTTCACACACATTTCTATCTAAAACAACTGTTAAAATATTATATTACAATACATATGTAAATCTTCTAAGATGATAACATAAATAACTGATATAACAATTTCCTACAATTTGGCATAAAACCTTTAATAATTGCATTATAAATTTGTCATTAGAAAATATTAGACTTTAACCATTTTCAAGAACAAACTAGTCTAAAATTGTCTTGCTTAAACATTTTAAATGTTAGCAAAGTAAAGGTTTATTTCATATGTTAATCTAGCTGAGTACACTTTTGGCTCATGAAGTCTAATTTATAGCACTTATGGGGGCACTGACTATACTGTAGCATTTAGATGTACAATGTTAATTTATTTAAATTAGTAATTTAAATATTTCACTTGTTGCATAATTGGATGCTATTTTTTATTAATGGCTGATTGTTATTATCTTATGCTTTTTTCATTTTATGCTTTCTGATATCTCACTCCATGTAAACAATGTTAACATTCATTGGGTTAAAATGTGACCAAATTTCTGCTTATGTTCCAAAAAAATGAATTTACATTCTGATTTTGTTTTCAATTAAAAATATTTGTGCTGAGAAACTCTTGTAGTTATATTTGCCCTGGTCTCCCCATAGTAAAAATACCATTGTACAGTAAAATACATTTAAGGATTAATAGAAGGTTTCAAAGCACCAATAAGTAAGAGTTTCCACTTTGCTCTAGATTTGAAGATTAGGAAAGAAAATCTTTGGGTCCATGACAATTTCAGTGTGGTTCAAACTTTCAAACAATATGATATAATCACAGGATACTGCAAAATTCTGAAGTATATTTATAAAAATAAAAACCCATGTTTAAGCTGTGTGGAGACCTTAACGAGATTTACATTGTAATAATATATGCCAGTGGCCCTGCCTTCTAAATTATTTTACTTCTGTTTTTCATGAAATATTATATTGATTAAAATGGAAACTAAAGGAATAAAACAAAGTAAGATTATTTACATTTATATTTTATAAATAATAAATTATTATTACAAATAATGCTTTAGAAAATATTATAAAGAAGTAAAAGACGAAACAAAAAAAGTAAACATAAAGATAAATGCTAAAAACAGTAATATGGAGAATGTTTTTAATATAATAATAAAATATAAATGTAAGTAAAATATAAATATACAGATTATATTATTAATAAGAATGGTACATATTGAATAAAATTAATCATTGAATTAAACTTGATATGCTTTTAATAAAAATAACTTTTTGTTAACAAGGAATATACATGTGTATGTGATAAGGAAGACTTTTAACAAATGCATTTTACTAGTGCTTATTAAAGAATATGTGAATAATTTATAGAAAAGTAATATAGAGTTTACTATTCACACAGGATTATGAGAGATAAAGGTAAAGATAACAAAAAGTGATCAAGGTTAAACTACACGAGTATGAGAACAAGTAGCAGGCGTTGTCATTATTGAAAAAAATAAAAAATTGGAATGATCCAGATTGGTCATGTTATTATAAGAAATGATAAGAGATGAATAACTAAAATTAAATCACAAAAAATTGTAGATATCTTAAAAGTTAAGTTATATATTAAAAACTTGATTAAGTATAGAAAAAAAAATTACATTGGATATATATTGATTTAACATTATATAAACTGTAAATATTATATCAATATTTTTTTTCCAAATCCAAATTATTAAGTTTGTCTATGAAAATAATGAAATTGTTTTATTAATCATATATATGAAATATTTATTTTACTTATAGGGTAAAACGAAAATATTTTTCAAAAAAATATTTCCCTAAGTACGTTTCTGGTAAACTATATTTATTACAAAAATTAATCTCTTATTATTTTCCGTTGAAAATTTATTAAATCATAAGTTATTTTAAATGTATATACTTTTACAAATAAAGCATTAAATATATAATTAAAAAAGCAAGTCATATATAACGTGACATTACTTTTAATAAGCTTGTAGTTACAAAAATACAGTACAGTGAGCGTACCGATGGCTCAAACAATCTCTTAATTAATAAGTGCGGTATGAGAAAATATTTAAAATCTCTATCCAGAACACTCTCATCTCTAGAACAACTGGTTTCAAGTTTATGACTGACGTCAGTGGAGGGCTAGAATATTCGGACACTGAAAAACTAGCACTTACTTCATACGTATATTTAAGTAGAAACTCTGAAATTTTCGGACATGAAAATGTTTTTAAATCCAGCTAAATTTCAGAGTTTCTACTTAAATATATGTATGAAATAAGTGATGTTTTTTGAGTTGATATTTTAGATCTAGTGTCCGAATATTCTAGCCATCCACTGATGTGACGCATAAGCTCACAATTGGTCTGGAGATAGAGTATTCTGGATAGAGATTTTAAATATTTTCTCATACTGCACTTATTAATGAAGAGCTTGTTTGAGCTATTAGTATGCTCTCTGTACTGTATATATATATATATATTCTAACCGTGCCTTTGTGCATCACTTCAGAATATTATATGATATAAAATAAAACGGGTTCTAGCTCAGTTAATAATTAATAAATAAAATATTCAACATTAATTTTAAAATATTCACAAACTCAAATTTAAAATACGGTTAAGGTTCAGTTTTTAAAAATAAATTTAATACATATTTAATATTTTCATGAGACTTGAAGGGAAAATACAGGTGACAAGATAGATTACATTGAGCCAATATCCTACAGGATACTACCTCAATGGCATAAGAACACTACCCCCCCCCCCTTATTACTATTTCAAATAACAAACTCATAGTATTCTTACGACTTTAATAACTTCTACTCACTAAGATTAAGCTAATAATTACATCTTAATCTTCTATTTATAATAATTTAGCTTTATAAAATCTCAGGTTCATAAATTTATTCTAAGTTAATTTAAAATTACAGTAGTAAAATATGAGAAGGGGTTTTACGTCATAATCTACTACACTAAACTAATAATAATAAAATAATAATATTCTTCATTGTATAATTAACTCTGTATATATTTTCTTTTCGTTATATTTTTATTACCATAATAAAATAATCAAATAATATAATATAATCTTTTATCTTCATGTAATAATATAACAACTACGTGGTAGCATTTGATAATCTGACAAATAAAAGTGTGTGGCAATTGATAGCATATAATTCAATGTAGTATTATGATAACTACTTTATGACCAATAAAATAATGTAAAATTATGATTATTTAATTAAAAGAATACCAATAAAATATTTAAATTCTAAAAATAATTCTTTATTTATCTTTTTGTGCAAAATTATATATTTGTTTCAATTATTATGAATATATCGTGATTTCATGCAGTGAAGTGGAGAAATAAACAATTCAGACACAAAAATTTTTGAAAAAGCAAATTTTAACAAAGTTTATTAATAACAACAAAATAAAATAAACAATTTATGTACACTATTTACAGTGCATATCCTTATTTTATACTTTACATTTTTATCTACTGGGTTATAAAAAATAATTTATATTTAGTTATGTCTTTATTTAGACTTAAGACAAAATAAAATGTTACCATTTGGTTTCTCGTTATGGTGAACTTATTACAAATATATTTATTTATTTTATTAACAAAATATTCCATCCTTAATATTATTAAACTATATTTTTCTTTAAAACATATTCGTAGAAAACAAAATTAACTTTATAATGAGTATGGATTTTTTAAAATATTAAAAAACAAATTTCATCTTGCAATGTCAAAGATGTTACATAAAATATTTATCCAAAAATTCATTACTAGATTTTAGTAGATATCACTTATCACACTTTGTTTACCAAACACAACGTATTCCCATTTATCCTTACTTTGACATGATATAAGTGTAACTATCGATATATTCCTATTATTCAATAAATAAAAAGTATACTATGCCCATTCTTTACATCATTTATTATATACTATTGTATTTAAAAAATATGCAATACTTATTTTTTTAAAAAATAATAATAAAACGTTCAAAAATTATTAACTTTTTAAAGACAATATCTTTGTTTTAGATACTCTATTCTAAAAACTTATATTTCATTTCCGAAATAAATTCAAACATATTCTATGATTCTTTCTTTTCCTTTAGGATTCACTAGACCTTCAATTTCAAGTTATAAAATTCTATTCCTTTTAAGCAAATAAAAAAATCTTATACAAAACGATAGCATAACCTAAGCTCTAAATTATTTACCATTTCTTTTCAAAAATATCTTACTGAATGACATGAAATAAAGATAGCAAAATAGATGCATAGGACTAAGGAAAAAAGATAAGAATATCACTCATAACATATCTCAAAAATTATGGCACAGTGCATTAACAAGAAATAGAGGTATGACATTTACCTGTCTAATATCCTCTAGTACATAAACGATGTTAAAGCTATTCCTTCAGCTTTATTAGAACATCAAATATTTAAAGAAATATAAACACTGTCCAAATAAAATGTGTATCAGTCATAGGGCTTTGTTAACTATGCTGATATCTACACAAAGACTATAAGTATTATTCACATTCCTTATAACATCCTATTTTTTAAAAAAAACATCATCTTGGTTTCCTGTCTACCCAAATACTTCCAAGCCACTATCTCAACATTATTTCTCAAGATTTTCCACATCTTACATCGATAAATACTATCTGCATTTACAAAAACAATAAATAAAATTCACTGATAGTTTAAAACAATCTCACTGTTCCACAAGAAAAGTTTGCTTATTTCATTATTCTGTATATTTAATCATATACAATCTAATCAGATAACATTTGATTATCCAATAACATGAAAAGTTTTAAAAGAATCACAAAAATATTTGTTACTATGTTGGATTATATCACTAATATAAAAATCATTGTATGCATATTTTCAAATCAATCCTATCTCATAATGTTTTTAAAATGTTGTATAAAAATGTGTTTACATTTATAATTAAAAACATTTATACTCCATTCTCACTATTCATAGATAATCTAAAAGAAAAAAAGAATATACACTATAAATTATTAATATTCATTATCATTACCAAATAACCTTTATCTGGTCATCATGTTCAGTAGGCTTCTTTCATCCACTAGATACCGATCATTGCATATATAAAGAAAATATACATCCATACACTTTATCTAAAAATATTATCTAAATTATTAGATTATTCTATTATAAAATTTTAATATTATTAATGACTTAATGTTTATGTTTTCCTAATCTTATAAAAAATAGAAAATTTACATTTAACTAAGTTAATAAAATAAAATCAAAACTATAATTACTTATTTCTTCCATTAACTTTTTCTTGACAAACAGTTCATGATAATGTTTGAAAAATGTTTATTACTTTCTCTAGAGTTAAAGTTTAAAATTCAACAAAATAATTATTAATCCATTTTAGAAAAGTTTATAAGAAAATAATCCTGGGTCTTTACTGTTCAAAATGATAATTATTAAACTGTAATATTAAAGAATTATTCCCATGAAGTTTATTCAATATTCTCTGCCAATATTCTCTGGGGCGTATCTGTTGCATCCTCCATCTAATTTAACTTTAGTTATCCAATAAACCTTTAAGTACTATTTGTATTTTCATGGATCCATCTTTTTATTTAACTATATGTTCACTTTTTTATATAGGTTTCCATTCTTAATAAAGTGCTTTAAAACAAATATTTCTAAAGATGCGTTTTTAATATTTCTGAGACTAGAAGTTTTATATATCACAACGCTTTTAATAAAATCTTCTCTGTAATTTCTTACTTTAATTCTTTCAAAAAAATATTTTTGTTTTAGAAAAATGATTCCTTCAAAAAGGACTAAACATTTTATTCCTTTCATTATGATATTCTATAAATAATTCATTAGATACAAGTATCTTATTCTTTTTTTTTAAAAACTCCTGGATAAGCTTATAAATAATGTGTCACAAATATTTTTTTAGACAGCAAATAGCTTTCCATTGCATCAGTATAATGTTCATACTGTGGTTTTTATGTACTAAAACAGTTCTCCAGTGAAGTATTAATAAAATAGTATCCATAAACATTCTATGCAGTTTAATATTAGTATAATTTATATACATTTTCTTCATAGTATATCCATTTTTTATTGTGAAATTTAGGTTAAACTTAGAATAAAATAATCCTGGCAAGTAAACTGTTAAAGCCTAGCAAATCAATTTCACGAAGTTTCTAAAATATATTATATTTTAAACTCTTTTTTAAAAAATACTTTTTAAAAATATCAATTAGTTTTTGCAAATAAAACGATAAGAAAGTACTAAAAATTGACTAAAATAAAAATTTAAAAGGACTATCTCTTTGATAGCTACTAATATACCTTTCTCTGGTTTCAATCCATTATTAATCTCCTCAGATAAATCAGTTACAACGATATTTATACCTTGCAAGAATACCTTATCCTATTGGTTAATTCTTACTTTTAGCTTGAGAACAAATTTACATATTTTGCAAACTTGCAGAATTAAATTTTTAAAATAAAAATTTATGAAGTAATAAACCCAATATATTATTAAAATATTACTTTTAAATCAACTATTACTTTATCAAAATTATTTGAACATTTAAAATAACTTTTAAAATAATTTTTAATAACTTATTCCACTCTTAATATTCAATTTATCTAGTTTTATTTAAACAAAGTATTTAATTTTTATATTATGACTGTATTCGTCTTTATTACATCATTTAAGCATGTTATATGATAATTAACTTAATATTTAATATTTGCTTTATGCAAGGTGATAATTCCATCCAATTCTATAATGCAATTTTTTTAAAAAATATTTCAAACTTTGTTATTTTAAATACAAACAAGCATGTGTGTGCAACTCTATATTACATAACTCACATGATTAATAAAATTTGAGACAGATGATTTTCAATCTATTTCTCTGTCTGGATTTATAAAATTGCTACAGTTATTATATTAAATAATATAATTATAAAATTTTGGAAGAACTATTTAAAAAATATAGAACTAGATATAACTTTCACTACCATAAAACTAATTTTTTAAATATACGATATTAATTTTGATTATTAAAGATAATTTATAAATTTAAATATAATATTTACTTCTCTAAGTTTAAAACTATTAAAATTTAACATTCAAATATACCTTTAAATATTCATAGCTGTTGTTATTTAACATGTCCAGCTTTTGCAACCATATGCAACAATATTTAAAGCTTTACATAACTATTTTTAAATAATTCGCTATAAGTTTATATACTACGTATTTTATTTAGTATCAAATTGTACTTTATAACATAATTAACAAAATATAATTAACATATTAAAATAACATATTCTAAAATTTAAAATTTTTAGTAATTTACTGTAATTGACTATTTATGACCTATAGAAAAGGGCACAATATATATATATATATATTGTAACGGTATATATATATATATATGTGTTACATTTAAATTTTAATACTTAATTTTTTTGTAAATATCTAATACAGAATTAAAAGCACAAACTTTCAAAATGCACAAATAACGAATTATTAATTTATTAATATGTTTGATTGAAATATTCTATTGTTTAAATAAAATATAATAAAAACCTTTTAATTCTAAAAATAACGAGGAGAGTTTTTAATCTGAAAAATAAAAATTACAAACAGATCCTTAGGGCAAAATGACCATTAACAAAATGATTATGAAATAGATAAGAATAAAAACAAAAGGCTTGTTTTTCCCACCCAAAGATATAGACACAGATATCAGTGGAAAAATCCAAGTAGCCACAAACCCAAAATCTACTACAAACCCAATGAACCAATGACATACCGATATGGAATTTGTTTGATGAATCTATGCATTCCAGAGATAAGGTGCCTGAAGACTATAAAAAGAAAATCAAAAAGAAAATTATTAATTAGAGAATTAGAATTTTGAATTCATTTTGTTATTACTGAAAAGTTAAAATAAATATTGTCACTATTACCAAAAATGTAATCTGTTTAATCACGCTTCCTTCAGTGTGGCCGGCCGAAGGCAGCTTTCATCTCCACAGATCCCAAGATCAAACCATGGATCCCATCTTCAGAAATCTTCATAAATCATCATAAGTCTTCATAGATCTTCATCACAAAAGAATGAGCTCGGACAAAAAAAAGTATAATTTATAAATAATTGAAATATGAAATATAAACTCTTAAATTTAAAATCTTCGAACTTTATTTGTTTCTAAAAATGAACTATAAACTTTCTTTCCTGAACAGACCTGTACTTTATCTTTTATAAACTTTGCCATTTTAAACTCTGATCAAAAGTTAACGTAATCTCTTAAAATATATATTGTTTTTTTTTATTCATGTTTAATAAGATGTTTGTAATGGGGTGGGGGTTTGCTATTGCAAACGAATTTAAAGATGAAAATACTTATTGTTGTTTGTGCATTATTAAATTTTAAAAATAGGTTAAAATAGTATTTGTAAAAAGAAAAAAAATAAGTTAAATATAATGTGTCATTTTAAAATTATTTAAAACCGTAAACTAAAGATTTTTTTTTTTTTAGAAATAAATTAATAAAATGATTTAAATGTTAGTTGAGTGTAGGTGGCTGCTAGACTCGTTTAAATATATATTAGTTTAAAAAGGGTTTTGATTTCAGAGTATTTGTTTCATAGTTATGTCAATGGTGGTGGAGAGATATATGGACATTTATATCAATGTAATGTGAAGTCTGTTAGCACCTAGGATGATGAGTCCAACTGAATGCATGACCCCAAAGAGGTAGTCATATCGTCAAAACAGATGCAGATGTATTTCCTGCACCATTGACCCATTCCATCTCTATGGATTAAGAAGATAAGTCAGCAAGATAGGACCACTCTCCCATCCATACATAGTGTTTTCTCTTTATATTACATGCATGATTTCTTCGCCAGATAGAAGTACATTTCTATACTGGTTGAAGCTCATGTTTTCTCCAATAATATGACACTGTTTAGTGCACATTCCTGTCAGCGTCATTCTATGCAAACATGTTCACATTGCATTGGTTGCTTATTGTAATGAGCACAGACGTTCGTTACATTGTTTTTTTATTTATTTATTAAACATGAAAGTAAATAAAAAAGTTCGCATTTAAAAATTTTCTTTAAGAATTAAAAATTGAAATTAAATATCATCTTAAACTCTTATATATTAAATCGCACAGATAATGAAAAATTATTAAAATAAAACTTTATTAAAGAAAAAGTATTTTAAAACTAAATTTTAAAAAGATTTGGAAATAAAATTATATCTTTAAATTTATCTTTAAATATATCTTTGATTTGGAAAACAGGTTAATTAATCAAAAATGGAAATGATAAATTTAATTAGTCAAATGTAAACCAGCCTTGGGCATTTAAATGTAAAAACATTGGTCAGATAGGAAAACAATAGAAACAAATAGCCAATGAAAGAAATCCATCGGGAAATCGGACCTCAGCGAAAGGATCATCACATCGATGACATAATGCCAAGTCAATCCTTCGAATATGTATAAAAGGAAAATTTGGAAATTATTAATCAGTGACTGGATTATGATTATTACGATGTGACAGATAGGTGTTAGTGCGGAGGTGCAGGAGAAGCGATTGAAGAGACGCATGATTCAATCACTTCAGTTTTGCTTGGAAAGAAAGAGAAATGAACTATCGTTTTATACATTGAGGACTAGTTAAAGCAAAAATCTCCGGATGGATAAATAAATCGGCCTTCAGAACATTAACCTCTTTAGGACGGCATGGGAATTCACATTCATGGTAAGCAACGGATAAAGTTGGACGTTTTAAAAATCGTAAGAACTTTATATTCGCTTGAAACAATAAGAACTCTAAATTTTAAAACTTTTTAGTAAATAATGCAATAGAATCCTATCTGACCAAACTAAATTCTTCATTAATAATGTTATTTGATGTATTTGTTAGTTATTTATTTAAAATCATTTCCATTTATTTAATTTTGTTCTTTAAGTTTATTTATGATTTCTGTTTTCCGATAAATTAAAATATATCAATGTTAAACTTAAGTCGGGCGTGAATGGCTGTATAGATTTGTAAAGTTATATTAGGGGAGGGTAATCTTAGGTTATTTGTTTCGTGGTTAAATTGGGTCAATGGATTGGATATATTGGTGTGATTAGTAGATGTAATATTGATTCGCTACGGGCAGAATCGCTTCATACGCCGCACACTTCCGTTTGCCTATGGAAGGAATTATAAGTCGGATACCGCAGTTCCTTTCTATGGAGTTTTTTGTTTTATTGCTCTTCTTTGCAGATAGATGTAATATTCCTATCTCATGAGAAGCAATTTCTTCTCTTAACTTTTTGTGCTGCCGTATTTTATTACATTGAATACATCGATATATCAGATGAATTGATGCCGGTTTGACTACGAATTTTAACCTAAGGTTAAATAGGGATAGAATGTTTATTTTCAAAAGCAAATCTATGTGGTCTTTTCATACTTGACCCTAAATAAAAATGCATTAAATTTAAGTTGTTTATAGACGCTTGCATGGATTGGTTATCGGTTAAATATGTTTTGGGTTTTCATATTTGATCAAAATATATAGACATTCGATAAATAATGATACCTTACGGTGAGTATCTAAAATGTATTTATTCGCATGTCTTTTAAATTATTGGTGACAATGCAAGTATCTTATGGTGAATACTAATGGGTTATGTAGAAATTTCCCTCCGCAATTGTCAGTATCAATAATTTTGTATTTTGATCGTTTATGTTTTTTTTGAAATGTTTTTGACCGTGAAATCTATGTAACCGATCTATATTCAACATTATAAACAAGCTTTCATAAATTTATCTGTGCGAACTTAATTAAAATGTAAAATTAGAATATAATAGTAATTAAATGTAAATTAAAGTCAAAAATCAAAGTTAAAAATAATGTTAAATGTTAAAATGTAAAACTAATACTAAAATAATTTTAAATCTTATATATATGTGCATAAATAAATGTTTGTATGCTAATTACTGGCAGTGGCTTATTTTATTTATTTTTTAATGTTGAAATCTAATTAGATAAGATATGATATTATTAAATCTCTGCTATTCCACTGAGCTAGTGACATGGGCTAACGACCGGATGCAAAAAAAAAAAAAAATTTTTTTTTTTTTACTTACGTATCTGTCTACTCTATAAATTTTTCTAGGTTCAAATGCCTAGATGGCGCCCTGTAGTGCAGTTTACGTAAGTCTACCTGCTCCGGATTGTTACAACTCAAAATTATTGATACTGACAATTGCGGAGGGAAATTTATACGTAACCCATTAGTATTCACCATAAGATACTTGCATTGTCACCAATAATTTAAAAGACATCCGAATAAATACATTTTAGATACTCACCGTAAGGTATCATTATTTATCGAATGTCTATATATTTTGATCAAATATGAAAACCCAAAACATATTTAACCGATAACCAATCCATGCAAGCGTCTATAAACAACTTAAATTTAATGCATTTTGATTTAGGGTCAAGTATGAATAGATCACATAGATTTGCTTTTGAAAATAAACATTCTATCCCTATTTAACCTTAGGTTAAAATTCGTAGTCAAACCGGCATCAATTCATCTGATATATCGATGTATTCAATGTAATAAAATACGGCAGCACAAAAAGTTAAGAGAAGAAATTGCTTCTCATGAGATAGGAATATTACATCTATCTGCAAAGAAGAGCAATAAAACAAAAAAACTCCATAGAAAGGAACTGCGGTATCCGACTTATAATTCCTTCCATAGGCAAACGGAAGTGTGCGGCGTATGAAGCGATTCTGCCCGTAGCGAATCAATATTACATCTACTAATCACACCAATATATCCAATCCATTGACCCAATTTAACCACGAAACAAATAACCTAAGATTACCCTCCCCTAATATAACTTTACAAATCTATACAGCCATTCACGCCCGACTTAAGTTTAACATTGATATATTTTAATTTATCGGAAAACAGAAATCATAAATAAACTTAAAGAACAAAATTAAATAAATGGAAATGATTTTAAATAAATAACTAACAAATACATCAAATAACATTATTAATGAAGAATTTAGTTTGGTCAGATAGGATTCTATTGCATTATTTACTAAAAAGTTTTAAAATTTAGAGTTCTTATTGTTTCAAGCGAATATAAAGTTCTTACGATTTTTAAAACGTCCAACTTTATCTGTTGCTTGCCATGAACGTGAATTCCCACACCGTCCTAAAGAGGTTAATGTTCTGAAGGCCGATTTATTTATCCATCCGGAGATTTTTGCTTTAACTAGTCCTCAATGTATAAAACGATAGTTCATTTCTCTTTCTTTCCTAGCAAAACTGAAGTGATTGAATCGTGCGTCTCTTCAATCGCTTCTCCCGCACCTCCGCACTAACACCTATCTGTCACATCGTAATAATCATAATCCAGTCACTGATTAATAATTTCCAAATTTTCCTTTTATACGTATTCGAAGGATTGACTTGGCATTATGTCATCGATGTGATGATCCTTTCGCTGAGGTCTGATTTCCCGATGGATTTCTTTCCTTGGCTATTTGTTTCTATTGTTTTCCTATCTGACCGATGTTTTTACATTTAAATGCCCAAGGCTGGTTTACATTTGACTAATTAAATTTATCATTTCCATTTCTGATTAATTAACCTGTTTTCCAAATCAAAGATATATTTAAAGATAAATTTAAAGATATAATTTTATTTCCAAATCTTTTTAAAATTTAGTTTTAAAATACTTTTTCTTAATAAAGTTTTATTTTAATAATTTTTCATTATCTGTGCGATTTAATATATAAGAGTTTAAGATGATATATAATTTCAATTTTTAATTCTTAAAGAAAATTTTTAAATGCGAACTTTTTAATTTACTTTCATGTTTAATAAATAAATAAAAAAACAATGTAACGAATGTCTGTGCTCGTTACATTATATATATCTGGAAGCGAGCATGGGTGTGGCTGTGGACTTTTAGCCTGGAATCAAATGTTTGAAGATCTTTTAAATGCGTCATTTGAGTAGCTCATCTATACTCAACATTTCTAAGATTAAAAATAAAAGTTAAAACAAATAAAAATAATAGTAAATAATAATGAAACAAACAATTTTTTTTAAAATATAATTATTTTTCAAGTTTTGTGTGTCGTCACATATATATGTGTGAATAAAATCTTTTGTGTTATTAATACCAACAGTGATTGCTTTTATTATTATTTATTAAAAGAAATATATTCAATAAATGTTTTAAAACTCTGCTACTCCATGAGTTAGTGGCAAGGGCTGGCGGTCGTGATCTTAACAGCACGTATCTGCCTACTCTATAAATTTTCTAGGTTCAAATAGCCTAGTGGTGCCCTGTGCGGCAGATTACAGTAAGACTGGATAATGATCACCCATTTCCTGACCATTATATATATATATATATATTATTTTGAATAAGAAATGATTTATAAAAAGACAATAATAAACAATAAAGTAGTTTTTTCCACTAGTGTTTTTGTAAATATATTTTTGCCGTTTGATGTATATATGTTAATGTTTATAAACATAATCAATGATTAGTGTATTTAAATACACCTGGGTATCATTTTATGTGGTAGATAGGTTCCCAGAAAATGCGCACAAAAGAAATGGCACAAAAAAAACTTAACTTCCCTTGAAAAATTGGGGATACGTACTCTAATTTTTAATAATCGCATAAAAGTAAAGCAACAACATAAAATTACTTTAAAATTCATATTTAAAAAAAGGAAATAAAATATGACAAATAAAAAATTTCAAATTTGAAAAAATTGATACAAGATACACTTTTTTTACTTTTTTCTTATTAACTACAATATTTAATTTTATTCAAAACAATATATTTTTATGTGTGATTTACAGTATTTTACATTTTTTCATACATATACAGTATTTTAATCATTATCACTATTTGATGATATGCAAGTTCATTTGTGAACTGGTAAGACATCAGATTTGTGACAAGAGGAAATACAACTAGTGCCAGCTTTTTTTGTAATTGCTCTTATATTACAATTGTCCAAACTAAAATGTTTTCCAATTACTACTGTTGATCCTTCCCATTTTGCTAAGCAATGAAAAATTGAAAATTTTTGTTTCCAAAAAAATTCATTTCCTTGGGTGTTTTTTTCTTTCCATTAGGGTACACTAAAAGTTTAAAATAAAAATAAGAACTTAGATGTACGATAATAAAAAGACACACTGTTGGGCAAAATTTAATTAAAACTAACAATTAAAAATTAAATTCTTATTTTTGTCTTTAATTTTTTAATTTTCAATTCCTTTTAAAAATCAAATTTTATTGTTCCACATCACATTAATTTCAAATCACATTACATAATTTTTAAATTGTTAATTACAATTAAAAATTACATTTTAATTTTTAATTGTCAAATTTAATTGTGACCACCACTGTGACTCATCTTTTAAAAATAAACTTGTGGACACTAAATGATGATTTGGTTATGTACTCTTTTTTTTTAAAAAGCAAAAATAAAATGTGATTTAAAATGCAAAAACAACAACATGCATAGTATAGGCATCTATAATGTTTGAACAGATTTACATTATAATGTAAAATTTAATGTGTATATAAAATGGGAAAATCCTGATGTTAAATGGTTTATGAACTTCTTTATTGCATAAAATCAATTACAGTACTATTATAAAGTGCTGAAAATAGTGAAAATATTGAAATTATTAGATGGAAGTCAAACTCTGATAATGCACTATAACTTTAAACATGATGTGTGAGTGCGTGAAATTTATAATATTTAAAGTAATAGCGCATTATCAAAATAAAAAAAAAATAGAAAATATTATATCCTATTATTTATAAAAGTTATCAAAGACAAAAATATAAGTCATGAATATTATTTATAATAAAGTAAATTTATGCCTACTTTATGGTTCACATTCTATATAAAATTATATTTTATATCTAAAGTAGATTAATAAGTTTCATTTTAATTACTAAAGAAAACATACTGATAAGGCTATAATAATTCTCAATAATATTCTGTCCAATAAACAGGTTCAGACAGTAGTCACATTAGCAATTCATTTATTTTTTCCAATCATTCTCATAATTGCCTATTTCTTCAAGTCCTCATAACTCTTCCCATCTCTTATATCATCCAACAATATCAGACTTTTTCAACCTTTCCTCTTCCTTCCACTCATCATTCACTCGAAAACATCTTTCATTAAATTATACTTTCCTCTTAATATATGTCCAGTCTAGCTTCTTTTTCTATTTCTAATTTCCTCAATCAATCTTTTTTTTTTCATTTACATTTACCAAAACTTATTCATTAATTAATTTATCCATTCAATTCTTTTAATTGAGTTTTGTCCGATCATCATTAGTAGAGAAATTCAAATAACTTCAATTAATTTAGCCAGTAGTTCATCAAACTGCTAATGTTTAGGCTATGTAGTATAAATTCTGCATTCAAGAATTTTGTAAATGCAACTACTATTGAGTTTCTATATATAATTAATAAAATCCATAAAGTCTATATGATATGTTTAACCATAATATATTGAAAATAATTATGATAGAAATATAAGATACAAAGAACACACACACAATATATATATATATATATGTCATATTATTACTATTTGCAAAAATTGAACCATATGACCCGAGATTGCTAAGAGAAGCTATAGAGATTTTTAAAAGGCCCAAGAGCATAAATGAAAGATGTGAATTAAAGAAGATTAACAACATTTGGAAAAACCTATTGGAAGAGAAAATAAATTTTAAAACTTCTCAACCAATATATGAGGAGAAAGAAAACAATAAAAATGATTTTAAATCTCATGGGCATTCTTATTATAATTTGAGAAAGAGAATGCTCTGAGGAAGATACTTGATATGCTCTGAGGAAGATACTTGATATTGTACTGAAACATCAGCATTTAGCTTTTTTTTTTTTTAACTACACTGAATATCCCGCAAATAGTAATAATAATATGACATCTTTTATCCGTGAAAATATTAGAATTAATATATATATATAGGCAATCTCTTTATTAAATCATAAAATATTAATAAAAATAAGATTTAAATGGTATTGTTGAGAGTTTAATAAAAGTTTAAGTGCCCTCCAATCTATGCAGGATATAAAATATTAAAAATATTAGGGAAATTATACATCAGGACATAAAAATAATTAAATGATAGTTTTAAATATCTCATATTTTATGGATTTAAATAGATATAACATTGCAAGTCTAATTTTTTTTTTTTAGGAATATTTCTATTTGACATCATCAAAATTAAAACCTCCAATTAAATCCATGTGGTTATACCATATATGAATAATAAATTATTTAATATAAAATTGTTAATAATAATAAATAAATAATTAAAAAATGTAGAGCACATATGATTAAAGGATTCATTTAAATATGTCTACAAGCATGTATTGTAAGATAAAAGCATTTCAAGGTTTTTTCATTTGTGTTGTTATTTATATCATTGTGCTTTTCACTTTAATGCTATCATATCACAACTATCTTACATGGGTTGATGCAGTCACTAATTGCTTGAATTGGGATCAGGAATATCCAGAACTGATTCTGACATTCACACTTCTGCCGAACAATAAAGTCATGTGCTCTTTTCATATCGCAAATATCCACAAGCAAAGATGTCACAATGATCTCTCACTATGGATAAGTTTTAAAATGATCATCTCAGGTTTTAAGTAAGAAATACATAACCCATGTTATAGTTTGACTTCATATATACATTTTTTAGATATTTGAAACTTGACCACACACACATACATATATATTTCAAACTTCTATCCCATCATACTTCCCTGTATGATCAAACCCATATATTTTATAAAGATGGATGGGATAACATTGCATGAATATTATTCATTATTTTATTATTTTTACTAGTTTTTAAACAATCCATATTTTCAACATGATAAATTTCTTCATTTGTGATATGGATATCTATCCATAGGAAACTTATTATTGTAATGTTAATTGTACATTAAAAATGTCAATATTTTATATGATTATATAGAGACATGTACTCATTAAAACACTGAAGCAGACAAAAATATTAAAACAAAAAATGCCAATTTAGAGACAAGATGATATTGACAGTATTTAGAAGTCAAATGTGATATTTATTATTTCCAACTAAACAATTCTCTCATAAATAGAAATGCATATCATCAAATAAAAATATCCACTGTCAAATTATAGCATATAATTAAACATATAACATACTCGGTGCTTGTCTTATAGCTAAAGATGCCGTTGGATGGCACCGTTTTCACGCTAAAACTATAAAATATGAACATTCCCCGGCCATTGATTTTAATAATTTTTCTGTGCTTTTTTTGTAATGCGAAAATAAAAACAAAACAAAATCGTCTTTTTTAAATATTATTTTTTATTAACGTATACAATTTAAATGATAATAATAAATGTAAAATAAAATAAACAAATTACTATTTGATACGTCTTTTTTATGTTTCTTTATTAGAAAAATAAATTTTCTATTGTATATTTTTTTACTTGTGTTACGACTTTTTTTTATCAATTTTCTATCAGATATTTTTTTACTTGTGTTATGACTTTTTTTGTTGTTGTTGTTTAAAAAATAATAATCGTAATAAAAATTAAAATTTCTTAGTCATTTTTTATTTTCTTAGTCTTCGTTTTACATTTTTTTTTTATTAACAGATAAACATATATGTATTACGACAATTTTTTTAATTCAAATAAAAAGTAACAGTTGTTACTGTTAGTTTTAGGGTTAGGTTTAGTAATATATAAGTTGTAAAAGCTTGCAAATAGGACACATCATTATATTCTGTTGTTGGTAAATCACCGAATCTAATAACTTGTTTGATTTCCTGTGCCATATTGTTTATCTCTTGGAATGATGCGAATAGTATGTTACTTGACGCGTTACCGAATTGCAACTCACTAAAAACATAGATCTTTAATGTTTTCACAATTAAAACTTAAATACAGTATGTTTTACAAAGTCTTACAATTATTATTTTACAAAATCTGAACATTTTAATCCTTTAAAATTATATATATATAAATAAAACTACATTTCCATACAATTCAAATACACACTCTTTCATCAAGTTGTAACTGTTTTATAAACTGTGTGAATTTGAGAAATATATTTGCTTCCCTGCAACATACATGCTGTGCTGTGACGCGACGTAGTGGCCTGTGTCGGCCGCGCGGAAACAGCATTTTTATTACTTTTAGCGTGAAAACGGCGCCATAGAACGGCTTCTTCAGATATAAGATGAGTACCACATACTCTTCTTGATATAGTAAAAAATGCCATAATCATATAATTATTTTAAAAATTCAAGCGTTGATGGCCAAGTAGTTAGCATAGCTGTCTTGCAAGCAGTTGTCCAGGGTTCGCTTCCCTGCCGGACGACACTTTGAACATAAAAAAAAATTGTTAATATTATTTCTATTATCTAATTTTTAAATATAAATAAACAAAATACCAACTATCTTAGAATAAATGTTTAAATATATTATTGAATTATAAAATATCAATAAACTGTCATCTATCTGTTGCATAAATATACATATACTTTAATATATATAAACTACTTTCGTTTCTTAACTATAGAATTTTTCATACACAAACACATACATAATTACCATAAATTAAAATTTAACTAAAAAGTTTAAATATTAAAATTTTTGTAATATAATAAAAAATAAATAAAGATATAGAATATAAATTATTATCATGTAAATATGTAAATTTATTTGAGAGCAGATTTATTTATTGATTTATTGTATATTTTTACAAAATCAAACTTTACATCCTTAAGTTTTTATGGATTATTAAAATGTATTTTAAGTAGTTTATTATTTATTACCAAATTCACCACTTCCTTTATTTTGCTGTAATATCTTATATAAATGCAATTTATCCACTACTTTGAACAGTTTTTAGCAAAAACCTTTTATTGTACCTATATGCATATACAATCTTACATTTCTACCATCCTGAAGTATTCCTCAGAACCACTTTATTTTAATTTGTAGCTCTGAAGAAGACTGCATGACAGTCAAAACATAAGATTATGTATGCATATAGATACAATAAAAGGTTTTTTTTTTAAAAAAAAGTGTTCAATGTAGTGGATAAATTGTATTTATATTGTTTATTATTTCTGAGATAGTTCTCTATAGATCTATATAAATATGAGCAGTGTGTTTCAATGAAAAGATGACTGGTGTGTGGTTTGCTTACTAAGCTGATTATAGCACTGACTATAAATCAACACATGTGATACCATAAAAGGTAGTTTATCTATCTCCAAAATAAACTTAAGGAAGTAAATTGACTGAATCATCAGTAATAACATGAAATGTGATTATGATTTTCTCTCTAACACAAGAAGAATAAACATGCTAACTTTTAATTTTGTTTTAAATTTATACAAACTAAGTTTTTTAAAATTATTCAAACTATGTATAAAAATGAGCCATGATTTACAGAAAGATTATGAAATGGTTTTCTAGATTTTGGTGATGGCAGAAAGAGTACTGAAGTTGATCTATGAAGATACAAAACATGTTATATTTTGTGTTATAACACATCATCAAAATGTATTAGCACCTTAAAATATTTGTGGTGAATGGATAAATTATATCTTAAGGTAATAGATGCATTGGTTCAGAAATAGTAGTAGAGGCAGCTTGGAGAGAGAACTAGTCACATTTTCTGGGGAACACTATATATGTACATTATTTCATTGATTATTGTTTTTGTAATGCTTTTTATAAGATTGGTAGAATTTTTGTGTATTAATTGTTTAATATTTTATAGGTAGGCAGTGATTAATAGTGAAATATTCTTATAGATAATAGAGCCATATGAATTTGGTATATCTTCAGAATTCCTATTGTGAACCATTATTAATCCACAGCAAGATAAATGTCTTTCCAAGTTTTATCTATCTTCTCTGATCTATAGCCTCTCTTTTCAACATCACTCCCTACACCTCCTTACTCCATCCATTTATCTTACCTGTGGTCTCTTTCTGGGTATTTTATAGTGTATTAGAATCCAGTCTAAAGTTTTAACTATTGATCTATTATCATCTCTTCTAGAAATATGTCCATCTGAATACTTCAATCTTTTAATTCTTTCAGTGATGTCAGTAGTTCCTGTTTGTTCTTTTACTCTTTCATTTTAAATCTCTTCATGATTCCTCCTAACATGCATCTCTCCATATTTTTTGGATGATTTGAAGTGTGTATTATTTTTCTGTCCAAGTCTCAGATCCATAAAATTAAGAACTTGTATTTTGAAAACTTTCTTTCCAAACATATTTTCATAATTGTTTTTAATATTAAGTTATTTCTATTAAAAACAATCCAAGCACATTTAATTTGAATAATTTCTTCCATTATGTTTCCATCTATAATAATAATAATCTGACTAAGGTATTTGTAGTTGTTGACTTCTTTTCACAAACCATTATCAATCTGTTTTCATCTTTTGAAAAAATCCATTGAACGTTACTTTAGCTTTTTTATTGTTTGCTCTTACTCCTACTTTTTTTCCTTTCATCTGATAACTCTTGCAACATTTTCTTAAGCTCTGAAGCATTATTTGTATAAAAAAAACTACATCTTCTGCAAAATCTAAATGCTGTAAATAACCTTTAGCTTACTCCTATAAAATGTTTAGGAGATATGAAGTCACACTGTCTTACACCATTCTCAATGTTAATTTTCATAGTATCATTATATAATCTAATTGTTGCTGTTGCATTTTTGTAAATATTGGTCAATATTTGACAACATCCTACAGATAGCGATTTGCTGTTAACTGAAAGAAGACTGTTTGATTTCTCTTGGAAGTCTTAAAAGAATTGAGCAGGGAAAATTTCCTAATATTCACTCCATATGTTCTTCTTGTTGCAGCTGGTATTACTATGTGATTATTCATTGGGTATATAAACATAAATAGGCAAGATGCATTAGTCAGTGTGGTGTGTTTATTTGCTTTTTACCTCTCAGTTTAAGGTTCATAGATTATGAAATGATAATTAATTGATTTACTTAACTTTTCAATATTTTTTTATAAATTAAGCTGAATATTAATTTCTATATAATTACTTAAATGCCACAAATCAAATGACATGGAGTTTTTATTAATGAAACAGACAAGTTGTTTTACATATATAATTTGAAGTTCTCCCCCCCCCCCGCCCCATTTAAAACTATCGAGATAAAATAAAAAAAAGCTGACACAGTTTTCAAAAATAAAAGTTAAAACGAAGAAATAAAAAAATGACCGCAATTTAAAAATTAATATTTTAAAATATTAAAAGTACTGTTAAAATGTTTATAGATTATCAAAAAGAAAGCTGCAATTAACAATTAATAAAAAAAAGAATGTTGTGGGCATAAAAATCAATAGATGTTTTTCAAAAACTGTTCCCACCAAAAATAGATGGCCAATGAGGAAAAAAAATAAACACACGGACCTCTAAGAAGATTGATGTTTGATCGATCCCAAAAACAGAGAGATAAGAAAAGCATAAAGAGATAAATAGGGAAGTAGAGATTGCTTAAGAGATTTTTGTAGCAGACATACGGTTAGAAAGCGTCAAGACTGTTATTAGTGAAATCCATATTATATGACTACTAGCCCAACAAAGCTTGGAGCACGGTGAATAATAAAAAGAAGGAACCTGTAACTAAAAAAATATTTTGTAAATTGTATTTCTTAAGTTAAAATATAATATTATGAAATGTTACTATTAAATTGTTTGATTGTAAGTAATACAAAAAAAGGAAATATATTTAAAAATGAAACGCAGTAGAGTAATAGGTGAAATAAAAAAATATTTTATAAGATGTGTTTATTAAGATAATCTATGATTTAATAAAATGTCATTTTCTGGATTGATTGATTATTAAAATGCTTCCAAATAATAATAAAAAATATTTATTCTGAATAACGGTTATTATTTTATAAAAAAAAACAAACTTTGATAGAATGAATTGCCTCTGGAACCATACATATATAAATTAAGGAAATGTTTATATATGTGAATTAAGGAATAATAATATAATCTCTTCCAAATAATGACTTAAAGCTGTATTGAAATGGTGCCCACACTGAATATTAAATAATAATAAATCTCCAAATAATGACTTCAAAGTATATTAATATGATGAGTAAGTGGTTCAAACTCACACTGAATATATTAAGTAATAATAAATCTCTTTCAAATAATGACTTCAAATGGTATTGATATAAAGAATAAGTGTGTCAAACCCACAGTGAATATTAAGTAATAGTAAATCTCTTCAAAATAATGATTTTAAAATGTATTGATATCATGAATAAGTGGTTCAAACCCACACCAAATATTAAGTAATAATAAATCTCTTCCAAATAATGATTTCAACTGTATTGGAATGGTGAATAAGTGGTTCAAACGTACATTGAATATATTAAGTAATAATAAATCTCTTTCCTCAAATTGTATTGATATGATAAATAAGTGGTTCAAACCCACACTTGTATGATATGTAAAATAAAAATAAATATTTTGGGATTCCTGGATTAAAACATATTTCTCAATACCTGGATTAAAATAAGTACTTCAAGATAACTAAACAAAGTAATTACTTCTACACACATGGATACATATCTATGCAGATGAGGGAGCTTCAAACCAAAAAAGGGCAATTCCCACTAAGGAACAATCAGAAAAATATCTGTAATGTGCACATGTATATGAAGATAGCCAGTGTAGAGACTCTCAGCTAACTTTTCTTTCTTCTTCAAGAACTTTATAAGTCATATTTTTATTAAATAAAATTATTGTTTCAAAATAAATAATACCTTTTGTCAATTTCATTTACATCATTTATCCATTTATGCACTGGTTCATTAGAATCCCATGCCTCCTGAGTTATGTGCAGCATAACCAGACAGTGGTAAGTAAGGTTGTAGAGAGATGGAACTCTAGTGGTGCCATTTGGGAAACCAAACACACAAATTTCTAGATGCTTCCAGTCTCTATGGCACTATATCCTCTGATGAGGAGGAAATGTTGTAGGTGGGGTAACATCTGCATTGGGGAATGTCAATCAATAGCTCCTTCCTGCAACATGCTCATCAAAAAATAGTTGCAACTGATGTAAAGAGATTGGATGAGCTTGTCTGATTACATTAAATTATACTATAAGTGATTACTTATGTTTAGAAGATTAGGAAATATAAGTAAAAGTTCTGAAGAAGATTGCTGGAGAAATCAAAACCCGTCAATAGTGGATTGCAAAAAAGCATTGTAAAAAGTAATAAAGAACATAAATGATATGTTTAGAATAGATGGGTCTAGAATCAGATTAAGATAGCAGCTCTTTGCAGCAAATAAGCGAATATATGAAAAAAAAATTATGTAAGGCTGTTGTTAATATTAATTTTTTTTTAGCAAAATAGAAAAAAAGTTTGGTGTCATTAAATTATATCGCACTGCCTCTTATTAGATCTCTACAACTATCCTAGAATTTTACTTTGGATCTAAAGATATTTTTTTTAAATTTCAAGATATTAATTTGAATAAGACAAAGGAATAAATGTAAACTGTTTGACATATAAGTATATTAATTCCAAGTCTAAATTATAGTTTTTACTAATATCAAGTCCAGAAACCAATCTGGGATGGGGGTATTATTCCACTATACCAGGTAATGACCATTGATTAATCAAATATAATTATTGTAGATAGCTTTGGAATAGAGAGAAGATAATTGTTTTTGAAAATATATAAGTATCCACATAAAAATGCATATGATGTTATTATTAAATAATAAATAAGTAATATAATTTAATAGTCATGAATAAGTTTTCCAACAATAATGAAAAATATTGTAAATAAATAAGTCATATATAAAATGTTTAATATGAAGTCTAATTGTTAAATTACTCATTTCTTAAATATATGCATACATAAACACACACCTATAAATATAGTTTTACACATTCTAAAATTTTCATATCATATATAAAGGGGTTAGTAAAAGAAATGAAATAGATTTATTATAAATATAACTATCATTATTTTAATTATTATTTTTTCAAAATTAAAAAAATAATTTATATTTTAATTCTATAACGTTGATACGTATATTTATAAAAGATTATTTGCTGTCCACTAAATAATTTATTTCTGTTGATATCTCTAGCAGTTTATATAAATTTTTTATAGCTTTATAAATTGTCTCCTCTTTTAATAATTAAACATGTTAAGTGCATACATGTTCCTCTCTTTATTTATAAGGATATTTAATTGTTGAAAATGTTATTTAAAGTGTCATTTATTTAATGATAGATTTGAAGCAAATGCAATCCGTGTCTTGCATTAAAAATAACAAAAGTAAAGAGTATTTTATTGGGGAGGGGAATAGAAATGTTTAAATTGGATGAGAGGCAAGAAACATTAAAAATTGATTAAGAAAGAAAAAACCCTTTAATAATGTTATGCCTAGAATTTACATTATCAATCACTGTTCTTTTTTTTAAATAAAATAAAAACAATAGCAAGTTAAAATGTAAAAAAGTATTTTTTTATGTCTTACATATTTTAAAACACCTTGGTAACTTTTAAATAAAAATAAAACATAGGTATGTAGGAAGGGAATGGGTGAAATTTACCAGAGGGTTAAGTTAGGGGTCGGGATGGGTAAAATCATTTGCATTTAAATACTATTATATATTTTTTATTTTACAAAAAACAAAACAAAAAAAAAAAAACTATTTCTTAAAAACTATACAATAATATATTATTTTTCGGTAATATATATATAACATTAGCATATTATATATCTACATATATTCACCTTTCAATAAATGTTTTAACTGACCTTTTTATGTTTATCTATATTTGTAAATAAAAAAATGTACTCGGAACATCTTGAAACTATGTAATGTTATGTTCTTACAAGTTGCATATAAATATTACTAGTTATTATTATCAATTTGTTAATAATGCATTTTTTTAAAAAAATTAGAGCAAACGTATGCATTATGCATTTTAGTTTTAATAAATATTCAGGATTTGAAAACAATTTAAACAAATAATAAAATTCAAGGTAATATATATATAAATCTTTAAGTATATTATAAGCTATGTTAATATTTTCAATATTAAATTAGGCTTCCTAAAAGTTACAAATTAGTTCTAATATATATATATTGGATACACGAGTTTAAAACTGACCTGTTCCATTTTTTGTGCCGCGTTGTTTAGTAAAAAATTATTTTGAATAAAATAAATTTTTAAAAAAAAATGAAAAATTGAAGTTAAAGTGCTTAGGGTATATGAGCACAGACTTTCACACACACCACCACTCTCCACACTATCTCATAACACTGATACACTTGAACACATATATGTTGAAAAGATAAATAATCACCAATATACGTATTTCATGCTAAACCAGCAATGATCGGTTGGTCCAGATTATCATCTATACACATATATGCAATAAGTGCTCGGATATATATTAAGATAACCAATATTCATACTTTAGAGGACAGGTTTCAATCTACTTCATACTCCAACTCTTCAACCGTCTATCCAATTGAAAATGTATAGACATAGGTATATAATAAGCCTGTGTGTTTCAGTTATCAAAGTGCTTAGACAAAAATGCCACTTTAAAGACAATAATTGTTTGTTAGCAAAAAATAAAAACGTTCAGACTTAAAAAAAGGGTTTTAAAAAAAAGTAAATGTAGTTTAAAATAGTTAATAAAAAAAGAATACAAAGAGAAACTAATGTAATTCCAGAACAATCAAGTTTTACTCATTATGAAGCTGTTTATGAAATAAAAATTAAAATAAGAAAATTGAAACTGATACAGAAAATATACTAGAAGATAAAAATAAATTATTAGTTTTTATACACTAATGACAATTTTTCCAAAATGCATACAGATAGTTTTGTATATTATTACACAACTCAGAACAATGACTTAAATCTATATCGGAAAATATTAGAATAAAGTTGATTAAACATGGACCAAAAGAAAGTAAAGAATATAATTTTTCAAAAGAGAATGTTTATTATTATAAAATTTTAAATAATTGTGAAAAATGAATATATTTTTATGTTTTCATTTTTTGAAAGAATCATTAAGATTTGTTAATGGCTTTAAAAACTGACAAAAATGAAGTGATGCATGACATGCTCATGATAAAGGAAAAATACATATCAAGTATTATATTCAGAGGCAAGAATTGATTTAAAGACTCAATTTAAATTAAACTAATTCATGGCAATCAAGCGTTGTTAGCTGAGAGGTCATCACACCCGTCTTGCAAGCAAGTAGTTGATTGCAGACAGGTGCAGGTTCACGTCCCAGCCAATGCTATGACATATGAAGAAAAAAAAAACTAATTCACTGCAGCTACTTACTAAAACTGAGCAATAATATTTCAAAAAAAAGTTTTTTGATACTTTACAAATATTATATTTTTAACTAAACATGATTTTGCATTGAGGGATCATAATGAAACAGCTGGAAATTGGATTAATGGCCACTTTTTTGGTTTGATCGAATTACTAAGTGAATACAATGTAATATTATTGAAACATATTTCAAAAATCAGCCTAGTAATAAGCAAGTAGTTCAAAAATTGTCATACTAATTTCAAAACATAATTATAGTGCTTACTAAAAATAATACAAATTATTATAAAAAGTGTAAAGAGTAGCCATTATAGTCCTTAAATGGATTGTATTGAAGACGTAGCTCATGTAGAACTAGCTTCTGTTCTCTTAAGATATGGTAAGATTAATTACAATTTAAAAAGTTGAAAATATAATAATCACTTTATTAGACTTTTAGAATCACAAGATATACAATTTGTGAAGGATTATCAGATTTTTTATGAAAAATAGTTACAATCCTCCTGCATAAATATTATGAATTGCAGAAGGCAATCATGTGACAATAATACTAAAGTGAAAGAACAGTATAAAAGTACAGAAAATGATTAAAAACCAGTCTAAATATGTCTTATATATCTTATATAATATAAATACCATTTATGTTTTTTATTACTTTTTACAATGTTTTTTTACAACCCACTATTGATGGTTTTGATTGCACCAGCAATATTCTTTAGAACTATAACATAAACATTATAAAAAGTCATAATGAACATAAATGGTATTAATATTATATGGATTTGGCAATGCAATAATAAAGATAAAGTCTTATATATCTTGTTTAGCTCTTAATTAATTTATTTTTTGATGCAGTAGCCAGCCCTATAAAATCAAATATATTTTTTTAAATTACACAAAGTCTATTCATAAACTCTTTCTTTAGATTCATTCAAATGTTAGACAGTATTACTAAAATATGTAAAGACAACATTAAAATCATTAAATATCATCCATGGGAAGCACAAACACTTTGATCAAAGCTTTATGTTTACAAATTGCAAACTAAAAATTGTTCTACAACTAGGTGGAAGCGTGACATTCTCTTATCTGTTATGGCTGTTAATTTTTTTTCAAATAAAATAAACATTGATGAAGCTGTAGACAACTTTGTGGAAAATTATCAGAAAAAACTGTTTGCACATTTTGATAGGCATTTGATTTGTCAAATAGATGAAAGATTTGACTCATTACCGGAAATTTAATATATATATATATAATATTTTATCATTTGATTGAAAAATCGTGCACTCTTGAACTCCTAGAATAACATATGAATAAAACTTGTGAACAATCTTTAAATATTTGTAATGAAGACAAAAAATGTAAGGATAAATTATTTTTAATAAGAAATATAATTGAGAAATATTTAAAATTAAATCATTTGCCCTTCTTAAATTTGTAATAGAAAATAATTATAATAAAATCTTTCCCAACATTTGCATTGCACTTAAAATGTATTTAACATTTTTGGTAAGTTAAGCTCATTAGTAAATTAAAATTGATTAAAACATATGCTAGATCCATAACAAAAGATATCTAATTCCTCAATATTATGTATAAATATTAGAGACTTTGGGTACATAATGTAATAAATGAATCAATCATTCTAGGTTCAAGTGTTGAAAGTAATAAAGGTTCTATAAAAAAAGAAAGAATAATACTGTCTTATATTGTGTTATATAGTATTAAATTTCAATTATAAATTTATTAACACATTATCATCATCATCATCAACCATTATCAATCCACTGCAGAATAAAGGTCTCTCCAAGTTCAATCCATCTCCGATCTTTAGTTTTTCTTCTTCACATCATCCCTGCACACTTTCTTATGTCATCTATCCATCCATCTCACATGTGGTCTATTTCTGTATCTTTTACAATCTATTGGAATCCAGTTTATGACTTCAATTGTCCATCTATTATCATCTCTTCTAACAATATGTCCAGCCCAACTCCACTTCAGTCTTTTAATTTTTTCATTATATATTATGCTAAATATTATTTCTATCAATCGAATATCAGAATCTCTGTAATTCAATTCAACACAATATATTTCTGAATAAAATTTTTACAGGACCCAAAGAAACATCTTGCACCTGGGCACTCACATATAAATATTAACCCTGTATATAGGTATCAAGTTAAAAGATATTAATATTTTATTATAGTGATATAATTATTTCAAATAAATTAGTTATATATAGCTCTGCAAAATGTATTGTATGAATATGAGGCATGGATTTTTTAAAACATAAATGCTATAGGAAATTTTATTTATAAATTCTCTGTAATATTCTGAAAATGTTATGGGAAGGTCACAACATCCATCTTCATGGATGTTATGGTATTGAGTCTGCAATTGCAAGGTTGGTTGGATGAAAAGTAAAGGATTTCCTGTTTATTATATAGTAAAGATGATTATATTTTCTGGAAAAAAAAAGTCTGTTATTTTTATTGGAATTTTCTCAATGAAGACTAATTTTATACCTTTTTATAATTTGAAATTATTATTGCACTCTATAAAGAGGTATTGAAAACCTTCATGAAATATAGATTTTTGCAGAAGTCAATAAAAGATACCGTGATAATATTTTAAACAGATTAAAGGATGTGTTGTGTATATGGACTCGTATTGATTCACATAATCTTTGAAAAATTCATCTTAATTTTTCTGTTTTTTCTCAAATTTTTTTTATTTAAAATATTTATTATCTATTTATGTTTTGAGATAATGTAATCTTGTTTAGCCTAAATAAAATTATTTAAAGTAGAAAAAAAAATATTTATTATTCTTTATATGTCCATACAAAACATGATTATGGTGGTGATGATAAATATATAAATTATTTATTGAGCATGGTCCAAACAGTCAGCATTGATGTAGTTTGTGCTACGTTGTTATTTTTAAATGTTATTTTTTATACTATTCCCTAATGTATAATATGATAATATTGATTACATATATCGGTAAAAGAATATTTATTTCCCGATATTCTTAGTACAATTAAAAGGTTTTCAACATTATTGTATTTACACATTTAAATAATTAATGTATATTGAACGTTCAATCTTAATTCATTCTTCGTTAGTGATGTAGCTAATAGAGTTGCAAAACCGTGAATTTAAAATTAGCAAATTTCCTCATGAAAAGCAAAAAAATACTGTTTATATAGACAACTAATTTGCATAAAAAGTAGTTAAAAGGTTAAAAAAGAGACTGATGAAATTCGATTTATTAATTAGAAACTATTTTTGCTCAAAAAATGTGAAATTAAAATTGTTATGTTAAATTGCCGTTGCTTTCTCTAAAAAAACATTGTTAAATATACATTTGCATAAATCAGATTATTAGTAAACAATATTAACTTAATAATACACAAAGGTTTTTATGTTGAACTTTAACTTAGAAAACAATATCATTAATTTAACATTTATCAGCAAATAATTTCCAATCTTTAAAAAACATAATTATATTTACATAAATTTATATTTAAAAATAGGAAATATCTATATTGCAAACGTGATCGCAATTCAGAATCTATTATTCACATGGATTTTTAATATTTTTAATATACTAATAATTAAAATATACAGGAAGGTTCATCGATGCATGTATTAATAATGATAATAGAAATATTAAAAGATTACTTATTAAATCTAAAATAAAAATATGTGTATATATGTATGTGTTATATGCAATAGCACAGCAAGAGTGACGGGGCTGATGTACTGGCAGGTAGCAGAAATTTTAAGGAACCACAAAGCTGCTATCAACACAATATTATAAAAAACTTTTAAGTCAAGTTTAAATTAATATACATTAAAAAAATTGATAGTAATATCTTAAAACTCCTGCATGTAGAAATAGCTGTAAAGCATATATTATTTTCAACGTTTTATTTTGGTTCCTTTCTGAGTTATATACAACCTATAATTAAATTTAGCATACAAACCATGTTCTAGGTTCAGTTGTGTGAAGAAAAAGTTGTTTCGTTTTAGCCTGCTTTACACATGCATGGTTCCTTATAAATGTAATTTATAACACAACAATTGCTATGTCACGAGAAGTGGGTGACTTGTATACACTTGATATTTTCATGGGAAATGCTTTATTTTTTAAAAATTACAAATTATTGCTATTTTAATATTAGATAAAAAAAATATATAAAGCAAGAAAATATCTGATTAGAAAAACTTGCAAGAAAAAAAATGTATGTTAAAACAGGCAAAACTCACTATACATATTGCCACACACAGCAAGCTAGAGTAATCAATGGATGCCAGATCCTAAGATCTAGGTGCAGTGCTCTTATATCCAAGGCTCCTCACTAACAAAAGCCACAAACCAGAAACTAGTCTGGGGATATTGGATGAGTAGGCACTAGATGGAGATTTTATGCACAAACCTTCTGGCATCCATTGATTACTCTAGCTTGCTATCTGTGGCAATATGTATAGTGAGTTTTGCTTGTTTTAACAACAGTTATAAGCAAGCATAAGAAATGGTGATCATGTGATGTTTATTGGGAAAAAATGTATGATTGGAAAGAAAGGTAAATTTTCCAAACCAGTCACTAAATTGTTCTCTTCTGCAAGTACAAAAGAAGAAAATGCTGTTTTTATATAATATATGAATTATAAAATTTTAGTAAGCACTTTTTCAAGAAAAGAATGACAATGGCAATGAAAATGCCTTTACAGATGAGTCTCAAGAAAGCATCAAAGTATATAAGATTACTTATTGGATGAAAATGATTTTATTATACAATGTAATGATTTGCATAAATGGTCAAGTGACACAAATTAATATTACTATTATTTAATAGCATGCAACAAACTGAAGAAAAATTTTCATTTTCTATTTCAAAAGATTGGCAAAAGTTTTAATAGCAATGAGGTTTGTTAAAACTTTATCTAATGATGGAAAATATTCAAAGGCCATGGCTTCTATGCAGGGCATCCAAAATTGATTAATTTACTTAATATTTTCAAAAGAAAATATCCAATATTTTCCAGATATATCAAAAGAGTATAACAATTGGAGATGGGAGTTATTTAATCCCAAGATTACATTGATAAAGAAAATAGACTAGAACATATAGTGTGCCATTAAATTAAAAATATTTTGAAAGATGGCTTCTTTTAGTTAAGATAATCAATTTTGATTGCCTAAGGAAAAATTATTCAGAAGCCAAAAAATAGTATCAGAACGTAAAGTAATAATTGTTAACTGTGTATTATTTTGTAATAAATATAATTCTGCATTAAAAGGCTAATCTAATACAACAAAGTAGCATAAATGTCCAATTTTTAAAAAAAATTGATTGAATTTCTTTGGTATTATTATAATAGCATTAGTGCCCAGTGTAGTGGAAAACTAAGGTGTAAAAAACATTTGGTGACATATTGTCCAAAATGATATTATACATTTAATAAAAAATAAATATGGAATGAAATTATTGGACAAATATAAAATCAAAGATGTTTCTTACTTTTATTTAATTGTGAGAGACATATAATGTTGCAAACAATTAGATATGTAAGAATAATAAATGGTGGATATGAAATAAAATAATGTTTTATTGATTTCATTAACACTAATGAAAAGAACTGGTAATAAAATCAAAGGAAATTTTTAAAAACTTGCATTAGATTGTTTAAATATTATAAATTTTAGAGATTGAAGATACAATGGTGTTTCTAATATGACAAATAAATATGATGAATTTCAGGTACTTATAAATAGATCGAACCAATAAGCTATATATGTTACATGTGCAATAGATACATTGAATCATGTATTATATATTGTAGCGTTTTCCGTTTTACTAGACCACTATACGCCCCAAATATATATTTGAGCGTGAGTTGATCAAACTGTATCAAGAAAAAAAAGAAAGTTGTATTTCTATTCTTAACACAGCTATTTTTCCTGATCGACTCCGGCCTATTAATTGATTACGAATTTGTACCATAGACATAAATCAACTTTTAATTTTATTTCCTATGGGCGCCAGGATTCCTAAGAATCCGCTGAAATATGCCGCCAGCACCTCTCGCAAATTGTAAAACAAAGAAAAATAAAAAGATCCTTTTATAATATTTTTATTTTGTACGGTAATTCTACCGTAATGAGAATTAATATTTTTTTTTACGATTGTTAGCCCTGGCGTATTGAAACATATTGGCAAAGGTAACTTACACTTAAATCCTATTTCACTAAAATAAATCTAATAACAAAAATAATAACTTCTATTAATAACGCACAATAAAAAAAGTTGATAAAAGTATAATCTCTTTTATTCTAACAAAATAAAACATTTCTAGGTTAAATATTGTTTAATACTTTGGAGAGAACACATTTAATTTAGGTGGAAAATATATAGAAAATATCAATATCATTTAAAATAAGCAAAAAGTTCTTGGTTAATTAAGAGTCTCTCATATAGAAATATAAAGTCACTATCGGGATTCCTTTTATAGCTATATTTTCACGAGTAGTTTTTTTTTTAACTATTTAACTTGGTCACAATCAGGGTTATTATTCTTAACTTACCGGTAAGCTTTGTGAATTCACGAATGTTGTAGCGAACTATGCATAGTTTTCTGTAATAATGAGCTCGGCCGTTCGGTTCTTGCTTGTTCTTGTGGTCCATTTCCCAGTTGGTCACGAAGGCTTTTCCTGGGGTACATCATTAGGTCTGATGTTTTCAGGAGCTCCGGTTCACTGCGACATTGCCGAATTCCTTCGGTGACGAGTGATCTTGGACATATTAAATGTTATCCAAGACCAACTAGCGAAATAAAACGAACAAGACCCTCCTTCAACCGGATCCCTCCTTTTTATATCCAGTTTTAGGGCTTCTGCGCATGCTCGTACCATGCCTTTCTAATCTTATACAGTTTTTTAAAATTTTATGTACTAAAGTCTCTATTTTCTTATCAAGTTTTCGGCCATGTTTAATTAGCTAGAAATATTTTTCTTTTAGCTTATCTTTTTACTTGCTTTTGGAATTCTTTTTTTTGTTCTCTCCAATTACCTTATTACTAATTAAAAAAATATCGAAGAATAATTTAACTTTCATTGTACGCTCTTAACAAAAATTATACTAATCAAAAAAAAAATCGAAATTTACTTTTTTAGCTTTTACCAAATGCCAATATATTTGTAACATATATAAATAAATGTTACAATATAGAGCTTGCAAATAAATTCTTAATGAGCTTTTCAGAATATCCCCAACTGCAGACTGGTTTCTGCTACTGGCTTCCTCAGTAAGGTGTTAGAATAATCAAGCATGTCCTAGCACCTTACTGAGGAAGTCAGTAGCAGAAACTGGTCTGTGGTTGGGGTTATTCTGAAAATCTTGTTAAGAGCTTATTTGCAAGCTCTATATATAACATTTGTAATACAAGCTTGTTAAACTAGATCATGTGACATCTGACTTGATTTTCTTGTAACTGAATCATATTCTAGAAATTCATTCTTCTGAAGTCTCACCAATGATGGTAGCATTTTGTATCAATGTTCAAAACATTTTTGACACTTTTAGGCTCTACCTATAGATGGGATAAATTATTACAAGTTTTAAAAATGTATTTGCAGAACCATTTTCTTTTATAGTGATTGTTCAAGAATTGAGCTATAAGAAATCTAAACAAACAAATTGCAAATGTATAATATAAATATAGGAATAAATGTTGCAAGATGTCAATTTAAATTTGAACACTATTTCTGGTGCAAGAACTTAATAGAATGGATTGATTATAAAAAAAAATTCCCCTAATTAGATATCTGGTCTAATATTTTTTATAAACATTGACCAAGTGAAGATTTCATTTCAAAATAAAAAGGTGTTCTTTATAGGCAATGAAAATGATAAATTGGCTAATACTATCTATAAATGTTGCAAGATGTCAATTTAAATTTGAACACTATTTCTGGTGCAAGAACTTAATAGAATGGATTGATTATAAAAAAATTCCCCTAATTAGATATCTGGTCTAATATTTTTTATAAACATTGACCAAGTGAAGATTTCATTTCAAAATAAAAAGGTGTTCTTTATAGGCAATGAAAATGATAAATTGGCTACTACTCATGCTCTGAGAAATGAAAGATTGCAAAGTATATTTAATATTCATAATTGTTGCCATTGATTATATATATATACACAAACCATTATACAATTACAAATATCCAGTAACGCCCTCTGTTTAAAGATCTATATCTCCATAATAGCAAACCTTAAAATGATACCACTTTAAGGTTGTATGCTAAACGATGTTAAATATTGAAATACAGACCTACTCAAACACAGAGCATGAAATTTTAAATAAGCAAACGATCTTAAATTTTGCTAATAAACTAACAAGTTTACAAATTTATTAAAGACAAACTAAACATTAGATTTTAATCTTTAAACTCCTCCCAAACTATAAATGAAAAGAAAGTTACTGTTAACACTAACTGAAATAATTGTAGAAAATATACAAACCATTATACAATTACAAATATCCAGTAACGCCCTCTGTTTAAAGTGGTATCATTTTAAGGTTTGCTATTATTGAGATATAGATCTTTAAACAGAGGGCGTTATTGGATATTTGTAATTGTATAATGGTTTGTAAATTTTCTATAATTATTTCAGTTAGTGTTAACAGTAACTTTCTTTTCATTTATAGTTTGGGAGGAGTTTAAAGATTAAAATCTAATGTTTAGTTTATCTTTGATAACTTTGTAAACTTGTTAGTTTATTAGCAAAATTTAAGATCGTTTGCTTATTTAAAATTTCATGCTCTGTGTTTGAGTAGGTCTGTATTTCAATATTTAACATCGTTTAGCATACAACCTTAAAGTGGTATCATTTTAAGGTTTGCTATTATTGAGATATAGATCTTTAAACAGAGGGCGCTACTGGATATTTGTAATTGTATAAATTAGTCAAAGAATAAATAAGATAGAGGAAGAATTGAAGGATGTAGAAGTAAAATTAAAATCATTAGAGATAAAATATGAGGAGATAAAGGAATTATTGAGTAGGAATGATAAGAAAGAAATAGATAAGGAGGACCAGAAGGTATTAGAAAATGTTATGGATAGAGCAGAAAAAGTAGATTATGAAACAGTATTGATAGGAGATTCACTAATTAGAGAATGTGGGGATATAATTGCAAGAGAAAATAGAAGTAGGTATGTAAGAGTATGTTTGCCTGGAGCTAGAATTAGGGATGTAGCAGATAAAGTTAAAAAACAAGGTAGTAGAGATCTATATGTTATGGTGGGGACTAATAATTTATTAGAATTATCAGAGAGAATAATGGATGAGTATGGGAATTTGATTAGGAATTTGATTATGATTAAAGGAAGAGTAGGAATAGTTGGATTATTACCAAGGTTTGACAAGAGTTATTTGTTAGATAGGGCATGTTCTATAAATGAGAGATTGAAAAAATTGTGTGAGAGAAATAATGTTATGTTTGTGGATGTGTGGGATTGTTTTATTGGAAAGAGAGAGTTATATAGTAAAGATGGGTTGCATTTAGGAAAACAAGGAAGTGAAGTTTTAGGGAGTTTGATTTATAAAGAATTTTTTTCGGGAAACTTATAAAGGGGGGTGGGTTTTTAAATTGTAATATTATTAAAAAGAATGGATGGAATATAAGAAGTAAGCAAAAGGAATTTGATTTTGATATAAATATAGATATGGAGAAGGAATGGGTTTGTAAAATTAATGGTAAGAAAGTAATTTATAAATGTAATGGAGAAGAAAGAATTAAAAGAATTTATAAAAGAGTAGTTAGGAAAGAAGAAATTGTTAAAATTGGGTTTTTGAATATGCAAGGTGGTAGGAAACCAGAAAAGTGGATGGAATTAAAAAAAAAACAATTGAAAATGAAGAGCTTGAGGTATTAGCAGTAGTGGAAACACATTTAAGAGAAGAAGAAGAACCTATTTTGGAACAGTTGGTATGGCAGGGTATAAATAGAAAAGGAAAAGAAAAAAAGGGTGGTGGTATAGGTGTTATATCAAAAAAATATTTAAATATTGTTAAATGTCAAGAACACTTGTGGTTTGAAATAAGGTTGGGTAGACAAGAATGGATGGTGGCTATAGTTTATATAGCTACTGGAGATAGTCAAATTATATTGGAGTGGAATAGTAACATATACGAATGTTTAGTTAAGGATATACAAAGTTTTAAAGAAAAGGGGAAGAGAATAATGGTTATAGGGGATATGAATGGACATATTGAAGAAATTGATGATGTAGATAATAAAAATGGACAGCTTTTGAAGAATTTTTGTCAGAAAGTGAATTTGAGTATTGGAAATTTATTAAATATTTATGAGGGACAATACACATGGTCCAGAAATAATATATTTCACACAATAGATTATGTATTGGTAGAGAAAGAGGGAATAAATAAAATACCTAAAATTAAGGTATTTGATAATGAAGAAAAAGTATGCACTAGTGATCATAATTTCATTGTAATTGAAATGGTTAGTAATGTGATGGAGAATAGAAATAAAAGTAGAAATAATAGTGAAAGATATGGATGGAGAGTAAATGATAAGAATAAGTTGGAAGAGTATAAAATACAAGTTGAAGAAATAATGGAAGAGTGGGTTGGGGATGAGTATAAGGATTGGTGTAAGGAAGTAGAAAAAGTTGCAAATAGGGTTTTAGGTGAGAATATTGAAAAGAATAAAAGTAATAAAAAAATTAAAATTAGTAAAAGTGTAAAAGAAAGGAAAGAAGCATGTAGAGAATATAAGTGTGCTATTAAGAATAAGGAAAGTGAAAAAGATATTAATGCTAAGTGGGAAAAGTACTTAGAAAAGAAGAAGTTGGCTAAAATAGATATTTATAGAGAGAGAATGAAATTGAATAGGAAATTGTTGGAGGATATTAATAAAAGTGGAAGAGATGGAAGTAAAAAATTTTGGAATTATATTAAAAGGAGAAATGTAGGGGAGAGAGAGTTAGTATTACTAGATGATGAGGGAACTGAGTGTAGTTCTAGAGAAGATTTAGAGAGAATCTTAAATAGTTATGTAATGAATATAGAAAAGATGTTAGATGTGAATGATAGAATATTAGAAAATATGAAAGAATATAGTAATGGGAATATTAGTTTTTCAGAAAATGAACTAAATGAGGTAGAGAAGAAATTGAAAAGTGGGAAGGCAAGAGGTTTAGATGGATGGGCAGCAGAGATGGTAATGAATTTAGGATATAGGGCAAAAGTAAAGTTATTATCCTGTTTTAATAAAATGGCACAGAATAGAGTTTTCCCAAGTAGTTGGAGTAATACAAGAGTAAGGTTATTATTTAAAGGAAAGGGTAAGGATCATAGAAAGTTGAATAATTATAGACCGATAGCGGTAACATCAGTTTTATATAAAGTTTTCTCGTATATGGTGGCTAGTAAAGTTGTAAAATGGATGGAAGGGAATAATGTAGTGGGTGAAATGCAAGGAGGTTTTAGATTAGATAGGCGTATAGGAGATAGTTTATTTGTAGTTACACAACTTATGGATATGAGTAGGAATGCAGATAAACAGTTATATATGAGTTTTATAGATATAGAGAAGGCATATGATAGAGTAAATAGAAATAGATTATGGATAAGTTTAGCAAATTTGGGAATGGATGAAGCTTTAATAGATATTATTAAGAAATTATATGAAAATAATTATTATATATATCAATTAGAGAATATAGAATCAATTAAAGTTAAAAATGGTGTGGGACTAAGGCAAGGATGCCCTATGTCACCTATTTTGTTTGTGTTGTATTTGAGTGAAATGGAAAGAGCAATAGAAAGATTAGGAAGAGGGATAGAGATACCGTTAATAGGTAGTAAGGGAGTATATATTTTGTCAGGTCTTTTTTTTGCAGATGATATATTTTTGTGTGCAGAAAAAAGAGAAGATATGGAAGTTATGTTGAGGACATGTGCAAGGGTGGGTAAAGAGATGGGGATTAAATTTAGTGAAGAAAAATCAAATATAATGATGGTTAATACTGAGGAAAGAGAAGATGTAGAATTTTTATTGGGAGATATTAAGTTAAGTGTGGTGAATAGATATAGTTATTTGGGAATTATTTTAAGTAATCAGAAAAATTATTTGAATGAATGGGAGAAAAAATTGATAAATGAAGCAAAGAAAAGAAAGGGATTGATAAAGAAATTAACAGTATTTTCATATAATAAATATGATGTAGCTAGAATTATATGGAAAGGAGTTGCAGTAGCAGGGTTAACATATGGTAATGATGCATTATATGTTAGTAAAAAGATATTAGATTATTTAGAAAAAGCTCAAAGGGAAGTAGGAAGACATGCATTGGATGCAGAAGTATGGACAGCAAGGGAGGCAATTCAAGGAGAAATGGGATGGTCAAGTTTTCATATGAGAGATGCAAAAAGTAAAATGAAAATGTTTGGTAGATTGCAGTTTATGGATAATAAAAGAATAGCTAAAATAGTATTTAATTGGGTTATGAGTAAAGGGCAGGTAACAAGATGGGTGAGAAAGGTAATGCGCTATGCAAAAGATTTGGATAAAGAATTTATATCAGTATATTTGTACAAAAGATGGGATGATTGTGTTAAGAGGATTATTGAGTGTTATAGTAGTAAGGAATGGGATAAAAGAATAAATTTATTAATAAAGACTAGGGAGTTAGAGAGATGGAGAAATAGTATGGAGAGTAAAAAGAGTTTAAATATATATAGAAATAAACAGAATATTAGGTGTGAGTTAATATATGATAATAGTAAGGAAAGTAGTTTATTGTTTAAGGCTCGAACGGGATCTTTAGCTACAAAAGAATATACATGTAAATGGAAAAATATGGGTGATTTATTTTGTAAATTATGTAAGGAAGGAATTGAAAATATTAGGCATTTGTTAATTGAATGTAAATGTTTGAAAACAGAAAGGGTACATATAATGAAGTTGTGGAAAAATAAATATGAAAAGAGTGATTATACAGAAAGTGAATTATTGGTTTTTATGCTGGGTTTGGGAAAAGATAAGGGGGATTTAGATATAAAGGTTATAGAGTTGACAAAAATTATGTTGTGGAAATGGGATAGAGCAGATTATGGGTAAATTTAGAGTGGGGAATGTAAAAGAAAGTGGCTAACAGGTTTATCTGGGCATAATTGCTGAGATATTCTTGACTTCGTTTAAGGAGAAGCTATAATACATCACATCACATCACATATAATGGTTTGTATATTTTCTATAATTATTTCAGTTAGTGTTAACAGTAACTTTCTTTTCATATATATATATATGGTAATTGTAATATTTTCATGTATAAATGATGACTTCATATTATAATTATTTTCAGAATATTCTGTGCAGTAAAATAGCTAAATAAGACATTTCAGTATAATAACAAGCATTTACTTCATAGTGACCTCTTTTTCAAATTATAGAAATGCATGTGAGATTTAAAATCATTTTTATTTTTTTATTTTTCTTCACGTTTAAATTCTATTGGTTGAGAAGACATACTAATTTTTAAAACTTCTCAACCAATAGAATTTAAACATGAGAAGAATGAAAAAGATAAAAATAATGATTTTAAATCTCACACTCATTTCTATGATTTGAGAAAGAGGAAGCTCTGAGGAAGGTACTTGTTATTGTACTGAAATGTCTTATTTAGCTATTTTACTACATGGAATATCCTCAAATTAATTATAATATGAAGTCATATTATATATAGTGCTCACAAAACAAACTCTTAACAAGTTTTGTAGAATACATCCAACCTCAGACCAGTTTTTGCTACTGGCATTGTCAGTGAGGTGCTACAATATTCAATCATTAGATTAAAAATACTTGGACAAGTCCAGCACTTTATTTAATATATAACTATTAATTAGAAACTCTGAAAATTTCAGACATCCATGTCTTCCAATTCAGCTATCTAACTTAAATAGACATATGGGACTGAATTAAGTTCAAATGCACCATATATTAATAGCTTTAGCAATATAAAATCACCAAAGACATTATAGCAAAAAAAAAGTACAAAAAATCAAGTCAGATGTCACATGACTTAATTTAATAAGCTTGTGTTTACAAATGTTAAATATAGAACTTTCAAAAAAAACTCTTAACAAGCTTAGTTCAATCCCATATGACTATTTAAATTAGATAGCTGGATTGGAAGACATATGGTTGTCTGAAAATTTCATAGTTTCTACTTAATAGTTTATACATTAGATAAAGTGCTGGGCTTGTCCTAGTATTTTTAATCTAATGATTGAATATCCTAGTACTTCACTGAGGATGCCAGTAGCAGAAACTGGTCTGAAGTTGGGGGTATTCTACAAAACTTGTTAAGAGTTTATTTTGCGAGCTCTATATATAACATTTGTAAACACAAACTTATTAAGACAAGTGACATCTGACTTGATTTTTTTGTAATATGAAATCATATATATATATATATGTATCTTGTTAAATACAGTAACCTAAATATATATAAAGCACTACTTTAAAAAAAACTTTTATCCGCTTAGGAATGCTATATATATATGTATCTTGTTAAATACAGTAACCTAAATATGTATAAAGCACTACTTTAAAAAAAACTTTTATCCACTTAGGAATGCTTTTGATTATCCACTTAGTCATTGTCAACTAACACTTTCAAGATTACATATATAACTTCAAAATATAGGCATTGAATAAGAATATTATACATATGTTGATATGAAGATTTTCATGGGTTGCATATATGAAAGACATTTTGCGGATTTATCCATGTTAAAAAATTTAAATATTAATATACTGACATTTTGACTTGATCACACAAGTCATCTACTGGGTGATAAAAAGTAGAAAGACTTGTGTGATCAAGTCAAAATGTCGGTATATTAATATTTAAATTTTTTAACCTAGATGAACCTGCAAAATATGTTTTATTCATTACAAAATGTTAATTATATAACTTCTTGTTAAAATTTACTTATCTTGTATGAAATTTTGAAAAATACATTTTCTGAAATATTATCTGTAAATTTTATTAAAATGCATTGATTTCCTTGTATTTCTGTCAAAAATAGTCTTCAAATGATAAGTTGAGTGAAAATTACTTCATCTAGTTCAAATAGAGTTATTGTAATTCTGGTTATAATGAACATATAATTAGGATATTATTATCATTATCATCATTTTCAATCATTATCAATCTACTTCAGAATGAAGATCTCTCTACATTCAATCCATTTTCTCCAATCTCTAAACTCTCTTATGCACATTACTCCATCTCACTTTCTTTTTTAATTCACCCATTTTACATGTGTTCTTTTTCAAAGTCTTTTATAATATCTTGGAATTAAGTTTAAGATTTTAACTGTCCATACATTATCATCTCCTTTAGAAATATATCCAGTCCAACTCTACATTCTCTTAAATTTTTTCAATGACGTCAGTAATATCTGTTTGTTCTATCATCCATGTATTTAGCTTTTGATCTTTTCTTGTTATTCATAATATGCATCTCTCCATACTTTGTTGAGTGGTCAGAAGTCTCTATATCCATCTTCTATTAAGTGTCCATGTCTCAGACCCATAAGTAAAATCGGACAAAACACATTTATTAAAACCTTTTTTAAATGCATAAGCATATTTATTTTTAACAGTAAATTATTTCTACAAAAAGCACTCCAAATTTAATCTGACCAAGATATCTGTAGCTGTTAACTGTTTCTAGGTCATCATTACCAATCTTTATTTTCTTTTTGGAGGAAAAATTCATTGAACATTACTTTAGTCTTTTTAACATTTACCTATAATACTGTTTTTTTTTTACTTTCATCTGAAAACTTTTGCAACATTTCCTGAAACTCTAAAGTTTTATTTGCAAAAATAATTATATCCTCTGCAAAATCTAGATGATTTAAATACTCTCCATTTACTTTTACTCCAAGAATTTCCTATTTTTATTCACAAAATATTTCGTGTTAAACTGCTGTAAAATATTTGGAGATATGGAGTCACCCTTTCATACACCCTTTTCAGTGTTATTATTTTTAGTATCATTATGTAATCTAATAATTTCTGTTGCTTTTTTATAAATATATTTCTGTATATGATAATATCCTAAATCTATACTTTGATGCAATAAAGTAAATCACTGAAGAAATGCTTATAGAATCAAATGCCTTCTCATAATCTACAAATCCAAAGCATAATGGCAACTCATATTCATTGTCCTTTCTATAACTTCCTTCAATATGTGGATAAGATTTACTATACTACAATGGCTTTTAAATCCAGCCTTGTCTTTTAGTTGGTTAAAATCCAAACTTCACTGTAGATGAATTATAATTATTTTTGTAAAAAAATTGTTTAGAACTGATAAAAGACTGATAGATTATTATAAAAGTAGCTACATTAGGAAAATATATTTGATATAGATAATAGCCTGTAAACAATTGTTTTTTTCTATGTCATAGCATCAGCCAGGAAGAGAACCCGCAACAGCTATCTGTAACCAACTGCTTGCTTTCAAGGCTGCTGTGCTGACCTCTTGGCTAATAACGCTTGACACTAAATTGTTTTTTGAAAATAGAAAATTAAAATTTATTAGTAATTAGGTACACTGCTAACTGCTAGATTGCTGTGTCAATAATTTTCAGCCTTTTTCTCTATATTTTGTGATATATTATAGTGTTTAATTTTTTTGATTTCATCGAAAAATCAACATACCACCAAAACATGTAGCTTTTTTCTACTAAAGGGGATTTAGTGTAAATTTTTCACTATAGCTGAATGTTATTTGATAAGCTTTTTTAATTATTAATTTTATAACAATATTAAAACAGTATCAATAATTTAGATAATAGTAATTGCTATAGTTATGTATTGTAATGCAGGTTTATATAATTTTAGGATTCAGTGCGCCACCTGGTCATAGAATCTTTAAAAAGCTTTACCAATATGTTTAAAGAGCTATGCAAGCACACACTGGATTGTTATGAAGATATGGATTGGGGATTTGACCTTATCCACAGTAATTTTAAGTAAGTTTCAGAAAAATGTTTTGCTTTAATACAATGACTGATTATTTCTTCAATAATACATATATATAACTGATTATTAGTCAATAATAAAATAAATTATAAATATGCTGAAAAAATACAATATTTAAATTGTGCTAAGGAGGCAAGAAGAAATCTGAAGAGATTTTATAAACTTTATAATTAATATATATAACTTTATAATAAAAAATAAATATGATGCCCTTTTTTAAAAAAAAAAAACACCTCAGATTAAAGTATTACCCTTGTAATAGAAATAGTAATAAAATTTATTCCATTATTTTTAAATTAAAAATTTTTGAAATTGTAAAATAATTCTTGCTTCTAACATGCAGCAATACAATGATACCTTTTTTTATCTTCTAAAAGAAAACCTCAATTTAAAAATTATTAGAAGCAAATTAAAAGTAATATAATTGTTAAAACAGTAATAACTCTGTTCATATAGTAATGGTACTCAGTGAAAGACATGATAATCAATGGATGTTAAAAATTTTGCAGGTCACAATCCTTATCTAGTGTAATGCCTACTCATCCAATATCCGGACTAGTTTCTAGCATGTGGCCTTCTCCTCAAGGCTCCTCACTGATGAAGATCACAAGCTAAAAACTACTCTGGTAATATTGTATGAGTAGGCACTAGATGGACATTTTCATGTGCAAACATTCTAGTATCCATTGATTACTATGGATTGTAGTGAATGACCCTACTATATTGAGAGAGTTATTACTCTTGTAACAACTTGTGTAAGCGTAAGAAATGTTTATCCAATGATGTTTAGAGATTAAATATAATTGTTATTGAAAAAATAAATAGTAATCCCTAAAAAATATATTCTGTTATTCATCTTAGCACAGTATAAACAAAGTTATTTCTTGTAAGCTTCAGTAATCAATGGAAACATTAGAGCAATTTAAGATACATTAGCTGAATACATTTAGTAGTTTATTCATAGTACTTTAAGATTTTTTTCAGAATATAGTATTTTAAGATTTCAGATTAATGATAGCACAAATTAATCAAACTCATGTTGAGGGTCGAATTATTTATATGCTGTAGAATTTTTGATGCAGAAATATTAAAGAGAAGTGAGGAATTGAATGGAACAATTAAAAGTCAACTCAAATAATAATTACACAATGATATTTTCTATTTATATTGCATTTTGGGCCCTTTCACATTATCTATCTATCTATCTATCTATCTATCTATCTATCTATCTATCTATCTATCTATCTATCTATCTATCTATCTATCTATCTATCTATCTATCTATCTATCTATCTATCTATCTATCTATCTATCTATCTATCTATCTATCTATCTATCTATCTGTCTGTCTGTCTATCTATTCATCTATCTATCTGTCTGTCTATCTGTCTATCTGTCTATCTACCTATCTACTTATCTACCTATCAACCTATCCACCTATCTACCTCTCTACCTCTCTATCTATCTACCTCTCTACCTCTATACCTATCTACCTATCTACCTATCTATCTATCTATCTATCTATCTATCTATCTATCTATCTATCTATCTATCTATCTATCTACCTACCTACCTACCTACCTACCTACCTACCTACCTACCTACCTACCTACCTACCTACCTACCTACCTACCTACCTACCTACCTACCTACCTACCTACCTACCTACCTACCTACCTACCTACCTACCTACCTATCTATCTATCTATCTATCTATCTATCTATCTATCTATCTATCTATCTATCTATCTATCTATCTATCTATCTATCTATCTATCTATCTATCTATCTATATATCTATCTATCTATCTATCTATTGTATCAGGATACTATATACTGTCTGTTCTGAATATTCATACATATTTACAGAGATAGAATAAATTAGATATGTAATGAGATATTAGAACAACAAGATGAGTTATCTGTTCATTAAAAACTAATTGAATTTTAAAATTATTTAATTAAGTATAACTAAGATTACTATTGATGGTGATAAATCAAATTATGTGTCATTTATATAATTGCTTTATATAAAATATTCAGGTTATATTTCCTGACTGAGCTCAGAGAGTTGCATTTAACGTTTATAAGTAAATAATTTTCATTTTTGTACATGGGATATAAACTAAGTTATCATCTAATTTTAAGCACTACTCCATTTTAGAAAAAATTCTGCTATGATAAGCACCTTTGCAATTTTCACTGTTAATAACTCAAACTTTCTCCATCTTAAAATATAACTACTCAGGATACATAATAATGAGATTTATGCATTATTTGAAATATAATTAACTGGTTATAAATGGTGAACACAGCTAAATAATTTAAATAACAGAACAGTTTGAAATAATCTTGACTGATAATTTTTTTGAAATTATATATATATCACTATATTTTTTTTCAGTCACCAATATAAAAAAAAACAAACAAGAGGTTTTAATGTTTATTAAAATTCAGACAGCTTTAATTCCCCACCTATTTATAAAACTTTTCTTTCCAACATATTCACAATCTGTATTATCCAACAGCAAAACTCTTCATTTCAGCAAGAAACATTAATAATGAGTGAAATTGGAATTGATCAGTCATAAGTATTATCACTTCATTTAACTTATTAAATGTTAATGACAATTAATTAAAAAAAATATTCATTGTTATCACTTGTTTGTTTTTTGGCTATATATGTATAGATTCAGCAAACTAAAAAAAATATATGTTACAAATAATAAAGTCTTTTTTTTTGTTAAACACTTTTGTTTAATGTTGTTTGTTTGCTTGTTTAAAATAAATTTTATCATCAAATTTTACATATTTCTATCAAATGGACTTTTTCAAATTTTGTATATGTGTTAGAAATTGATGAAAATGGAATAAGACAATAAAATATTTTAAGATTGTCTGAAAGTTTACTTAATCTAAGAGCCATTGGATTGAATTTAAAACACATTGACATTGGGTCAAAAAGTTTTCCATAATATGTATATAAGCATTTATTTTTATATAACACTATGCATACAATTGTATACATTCAAAGATCAACCTTTCAAGCTAATTGTGCATGCGTCTTCTGCGAGTGTTAAAAATTCTATAATTTTTAATTGTTTTTATGTAAAAAAAGATGACACCTAATAAGTGATAATAATTAAAATAAAAACAAAAACATTTCAATTAATTGTAAAAGTTGCTTGTTTTTAAGATGAATGCAATATATGTTCTCATGATTGTAAAAAATATTTTTAAATTCATATTTAAATCAATTTTAATGCACAATGAATTTTTTTTATAATGTCACATACACAACAACATCATTCAAAATAAAAATGATTACAAAAAATATTAAAAGATTAAAAAATGAAATGTAATATATATATATATTAACTGAAAGAAGACCCTTTGATTCCTCTTGGAGGCCTTAAAGGAACCGAGCAGGGCAAATTCCTAATGTCCACTCCATACGTTCTTGTCATTGCAGCTGTTATTACTATGTGATTATTCATATAGTATACGAACATGGATGGGCTGCTCACCAACATGCATTAGCCAGTGTGGTGAGTTTATTGGCATTTTACCTCTGAGTTTAAGATCAAGAAACACCATGGTCTTTCTTCTCAGTGCCTGATAAGGCAGAATGAATGTTTGTGTAAATGATAAATATTTTTCCAATACATATATACAATTATGACAGACAAAAATAAAGCATGGTCCTTATTCCCAGGAGGCTGTAAAGTCACCAACCAAGGCAGCGGTTGGTGGCCGAAGGCAGAGGGTGCTAAGAATCCCCTGATTGTGGACCCAGGCTGCCATTTGATGATGACTTTTTATTTAGGTACTTACAACTGCAGATTACTTTCAAGTGAAGGAAGATTGCAGGAATTAGAAGAAGAACTGTCTTATATTAAATGGGACATTATTGGACTTTGTGAAGTTAGAAGAAAAGGAGAAGAAACAATTGATTTAAAAAGTGGACATATACTCTATTATAAAGGCACACATATTGGAAATACAAGTGGAGTAGGATTCATTATAAATAAAAAGTGGAAGAACAATATTGTGGAGATTGATGGTGTATTGGACAGAGTGGCAAGATTAGTTATACAACTTAATAGCAGATACCAAATGCAGATAATTCAGGTTTATGCCCCAACAAGTTCTCATAGTGATGAAGTAGTAGAAGATTTTTATATGGATGTATAAAAGGATTTTGATCAGAGTAAACAACATTTTAAAATTGTTATGGGAGACTTTAATGCTAGAATTGGTAGACGAATGAAAGATGAAATTGCTGTAGGTAATTTTGGTTATGGTAATAGAAATGAGAGAGGACATAGACTTGTGGAGTTTGCAGAAAAAGAAAAACTTTATATTATGAATTCATTTTTTGAGAAAAATGTTAAAAGGAAATGGACATGGAAGCATCCAAATGAAGGTACAGTAGAATTGGATTATATTTTGACTAACAGAAAATGCATATTTCAAGATTGTAATGTTCTTAATAAATTTAACACAGGAAGTGATCATCGATTAGTAAGGTGTAAGTTAAAACTAGAGAGACAAAAATTATTAAGAAAAACAATATTTACAGTTGATATTCCTAATCTTCAGAAACATTCTAATGAATTTAAATTAAAACTTACAAATAGGTTTCAAGTGTTGGGAGATTTTGAACATGATTCAGATTTGAATGAAATTAATATGAAAATAACTGATACACTTTTAAAAACTGCAACAAACATAGCTGGTAGAAAAAAGAAGCAATTGACTAATAAAATTTCTACTGAGACTAGAGAATTTATGAAGAAAAGAAGGAATATGAAGATATACAAAAATGATGGAAATGAATATCTCGAATTTTGTAAAATGGTACGGAAAAGAGTTGAAAATAATATAAGAAAGTATAACTGTGAAATAGCAAGGAAAGCTGTAGAAGAAAATAAAAGTCTCAAAAATGTTAAACAATATTTTGGTACTGGTAGGAAATTTATATCTGCAATAAGAAAAAAAGATGGAATTATTACTAAAAAGAGAGATGACATCATGAAATTGGTAGAAGATTTTTATCAAGAATTATATAGTAATAAAGAACAAGTACCTCCTATATCTATTACATCCTCCGAATTGCCCAGAATTTTAAATGAAGAAGTGAGACATGCAATTAAGTTTATGAAGAAAGGAAAGGCTCCAGGAAATGATGGAATTATAATTGATATATTAAAAGAAGCAGGTGAAGAAATAGAAACAATTTTAGCAAAGTTATATACCAAATGTCTAAATGATAAAGATGTACTGGAAGATTGGAAGAATGCAGTAATAATATTAATATTTAAAAAAGGTGATAAAGAAGATATTAGAAATTACAGACCTATCAGCCTTTTATCAGTTTTATATAAAATTTTTACCAAGATAATTACAACTCGTCTACAGAGAACTTTGGATTTCCACCAACCAAGAGAACAAGCTGGATTTAAAAGTGGTTTTAGTACAATAGATCATATCCAGGTATTGAGAGAAGTCATAGAAAGGACAAATGAATATGAGTTGTCATTATGTTTTGGATTTGTAGATTATGAAAAGGCATTTGATTCTATAAACATTTCTTCAGTGATTAAAGCATTGGATCATCAAGGTATAGATCCAGGATATTGGCATATTTTAAAGAATATTTATAAAAATGCAACAGCAACAATTAGATTACATAATGATACTGGAAAAATCAACATTGAGAAAGGTGTAAGACAAGGTGACTCCATATCTCCAAAACTCTTTACAGCAGTGCTGCAAGAAGTATTTTGTGGATTAAAATGGGAAACTAAAGGAGTGAAAGTAAATGGAGAGTATTTAAGTCATTTACATTTCACAGATGATATAGTTGTTTTTGCAAATAATGCTTCAGAGCTGCAGGAAATGTTGCAGGAGTTAGCAGATGAAAGTAGAAAAGTAGGACTAAAGCTAAATGTTAAAAAGACTAGGGTAATGTTTAATCAATTTGCTCAAAATATGAAAATAAAGATTGGTTATGAAGAATTAGAAGAAGTTAACAGTTACAAATACCTTGGTCAGATTATTAATACAGATGGAAACATAATGGAGGAAACTAATCATAGAATTAAACTTGGTTGGAGTGCTTTTGGTAGAAATAACTTGATACTAAAAGGAAATATGCCTATGTGTTTGAAAAGGATGGTTTTTAACAAATGTATTTTACCAGTTCTTACTTGTGGATCTGAGACTTGAACACTTAATAGAAGAGCAATACAGAGACTTCAGACCACTCAAAGGAGATGGAGAGATGTATGTTGGGAGTAACAAGAAGAGATCGAAAACGCAATGTATGGGTAAGACAACAAACAGGTTTTACTGACCATATTGAAAAAATTAAAAGATTGAAATGGAGTTGGGCTGGACATATTGCTAGAAGAGATGATAATAGATGGACAATTGGAATTTTAAACTGGATTCCAAGAGATTGTAAAAGACCCAGAAATAGACCACATGTGAGATGGATGGATGAAATAAGAAAATGTGCAGGGGTGTTGTGGAAAAGAGAAGCTAAAGATCGGAGAAGATGGATTAAACTTGGAAGAGACCTTCATCCTGCAGTGGATTGATAATGGTTGATGATGATGATCATTAAAAACAAGTCAACACTTAGACAATCCTGATACCAATAACAATCAATAATATCTTACTGTTGTCAAGGCAATGTCCTTTTAACACCAAAGGAGGTTGCCTTGACAACAGTTAGTAATTATTGATATTGGGATTGTCTATATGTTACCTGATTTTTAATGATTACTTATAAACCCATTTAGCCTTGAACATTATTACAAATATATATTACAATAAATGCTTTGGTTGTTATATTTATCTTGAAATAAAAATGTGGATTATCTGGAAACTAATTAATCCAATCACTAATTTTTAAAGCACATGATTGCATCAATTAAATTCTGGATACATCACAATTTTATTTCAACTTAAATATTAAAAAATAATAATTATAATTGAAGAAAATAATTATTTTTTGATTTTTTAGTGAACATTAAATAAAAGCATTTATTATAAAATATTTTTAATGTTTATATAATTTTTCATTAAATCCCAAGATTCTAGCTATGAGACAAATATACTAAACCTATTTTATGGTTAAACCAATATTTTTAGTTTTAGTTACTCAAATCTTAAAGGATATAATTGATTATCAGTAGCGAATATGTTTTTAGATTTAAATGTATCACTTGTGAAGCAATCAATCTTCGCTTAAGATTGAGCTTCATAGTTCCATCTACTAACCTGTATTCAAACCCTATATTCCACCCTGCTCCTTTTGTTGTGTATATATATTTTATGTATATATTTGAGCTGCACACCTAAGTTATAAAATTGTAATGTTTCAATAACATTTTTTAAATTATTATTAATTCTTTTTATTAATTATTAGTTTTTTTTTATTAAAGTACATAGGTGCAGCTCAAATATATATATATATATATATATATATATATATTGTGACGACCACGTAAAGTCGTCGACTCACATATATATTTATTAATAACATGAGATAAATTCGCTAACAAGAAGTAATAAAGGTGAAATAAATTAGCTATTAAATTTTTAAAAAAAGGAAGGAAAAAAAAATTGAAATTCTAATGTCAAAATTTACTGTGGATTTGTAAATAGTAAGAGAAGGGGAGGGGGTGCATAAAGAAATGTGTCTCTTTCTCTCTTGTAAGTCAAATGCTAGAAAGTTATTTTGTTTATTGTGGGAGAGGGGAAGGAGATGCATAAAGAAATGTGTTTCTTCTCTCTCATTAAAAACTATATAATAACAAATTAAAATAAAATGTAAAACACAAATGTGAAAAAAAAAAAAAGAATTGTAAACTTTAAATAAAATTAAATGTAATATGTGATATATATAAAAAAAACAATATGGCCATAGGTGTGAAAGTCTGTTGGACAAATTAAATTCCACGGACAAAGAAAATGTTAACAACGGAAGATCTTTGCCTGATCTGTTAAATTAATTGGGACTTACATTCCAGCCACTAATTAAATAAAGAAACATAATGATAAGAATTGGTTGGAAATCTAAGTCTTAATTAAAAATTTTAAAAACAATGAACAAAAGAAAGAGATTAAGAAAATTACAATTTTTATCTGAGATTGCTAGTAGAGACTTTGAAGAAGCAACAGCTCAAAGAAAATGAAAGAAGTGCGTGGCTAGTGGCATTAAAGGGACATGGGTTCGGATTCAAGCCATCTCATCACTGACTCACAATGTAAGATCTTTGCCTGACCTGCTAGAGGGACCGCCGCTTCTGTAGCTGTCAACTGAAACTCAACCTAAAGAATCAACAAGCAAAACTGGAACGAGAAATAACCCCACAAACTGAGGAAGTTAATCAAGAGCGCTCGGAAGAAATACCCATGGGACAATTACAACAAAGCCTAGGTAAAAGCATGCATGCATTTTAATCTGTTTACTACTCATAACTAAATACACAATTAATAATTTGATAAAATAGAACTCTATCAACAGGACTTTAAGAACTTTAATATTTGATCTGTTTTCATATGTTTTATTATAGCCATGTATTTTATAAGTGTGTGTTTTATTATTATTATTATTATAATGTATTTTTTTATATAAAAGTGAGTGTTATTAAACATATTTATTCTTAAAATTGCGTATACTTGCTTTATTCTCCTATCACCAAGCTACAACAGGGAGGAAACTGTAATTAGTGATTAAAGGGTAATGCTGATTTTTTTTAAGGTATTCATGTGCTGCTTGTTTGTGCGAATTTCCCAATTATATAAAAATAAATAGCAAGCACTGGACATTCGTTAAATTTCTTTGAAATGGTTTGCGTTGTTCAGCAGCCGATAGTTCTTGATCGGGAAAAATAATGCCAAGATAATATGTACGTATTGCCTTGGGGTTCGGTCAAGGGTATAGATATGAAGTTAAATTTGTATCTGTATTAGCTCTCTGCTTGCATTGTAACGGCGTTGGTTAAATAAATAAATAAACAATATCCATTACAGTTGGAGGCTAAGCCGGGATATTTCGGTTAGCAAAACTGATAGTAAACAAATAAGAAATAAGAATAAGCAAATGCTGTAAAAATAAATGTATAATAAATAAATAAATGAAAGGAAGAATCAAAGTTGTAAAAAAATAAAGTATAATAAATAAGTCTAAAATATAATTGAAAGAATTAATGATAAAAATCAAATCAAGCAACCATCCAAATAACCATTTCCGTTATAATTGGGGGCCAAACCGGGATATTTTCACGTTTACAAGTTCAGCCCATTTGAATTCGAGTATAACAAAATTAATAGTTTATGCAATAATTAATAAACAAATCAAAAAATAGCTTGGTGGTAGACAAAAGCAAGAAATAAAATAAATATTAGAGGGTAAAAGGAGAGAAAGAGAACGTGATATAATTTGGGAAGTTAGGTTGTAAATTGGAGACAGTTGCGGAGGGGTCTTGAAGGCAGGCGTGGGTGAGTGATGATTAGTTAGTGAGACAGGGAGAGTCGAACAAACATACCTAGTGTCAGTGAAATATAAAAGTTAGTAAAGTAAGATAATCCTATAAGGATAGGGTTAGAATAGTAAAGCTGTAGAATAAAATATAAGTGATTAATTAGTGTGTGTGTGTTAAATAAATTTGATGCACATGAGATCAAAAACAAAAATGGACGCTCTAGTGGGCGAAATAGAAAAAACCTCCAAAGAACTAATGGAACTGTCCGGAGAAATAGCTAGTGAAGGAGATATAGAAATTAGAAAAAGAATGGAGACAGTGGTTGATGATAAAAATAAAATAGAAAGCTATAGTATAATGGATATGTTCACGAAATTAATGGAAGGCCAGCAAAGGTTGATTATAGAAATGAGGGGAAGGGATGAGAAAAATAGTAGGAGGATAGAAGAGTTGGACGAACGACTAAGTAAGAATTTTAGCCAAAAAATTGAAGAAGTAAATGAAAAATGTGAACAGACCTCATGCCAGGTGAAGGTTGCAAATGAAAGGTTGAATCACCAGGAGGAACTACTGGGGAAAATAGAGCAGCGCATTCTGGGAGAATGGGATAAAGTCAAACATGGCGTTGTGTTGAAAGTAAATGATGAGATGGAATATGTGAAGGATAAGCTGGAAACATTAAGTCAAGAAGTAGAAAATTTGAAAACGGAACAAGATGAGAAATTAGAGACTATAGCGGATGAAAATGAGAAAATCATAGAGAATATGAGAATAGGCATCAATCAGTTAGCAGGAACAGTTGAGAAGATAGAAGTAAAGGTAGGGGAAAGGGAGAATATGACAGAAGTAGCCAAGACTAATAATAAAGAGCAGAGAGGTGTGAGTGAATGCATGTACACAGGCAGTGGAAATAACCCTGTGAATCCTGCTACAGTGAACCAGTTTTAAAAATTTGGGTCTTCTCTGGTTACATTGGGGAAAGCCCAATAGAGCATCTTGGCAGCCTAGAGAGGTATTTCATGGTAAACTGGCTGAGTGATGAGGTCATGATCGCCATTGCATGTAGTCATATACAAGGTGCCACACAATCTTAGTTGGATTCATTATTTAACAAACCAAATACATTTATGGAGTACAAGGATGCCTTGCTTGCCAGCTACTGGAGTGAAGACCATCAGGAAAATATTTTACATCGGACAACACAAGACAAATGGAGGCCTGGGGAGCCGTTCACCCCATTTTTCCATCGCCAAGTGGTGAAGTTACAGGCACTAACAGCTCATCCTTTGTCGGAGTGACAAATCATTCGAATAACAAGGCACAATTTTCCTCATAATGTAGAACAGATGCTCATAGGCACTGAAAGGAAGACTGTCGAGCAGGTTGCCGAATGCGTTTGACAGTACTAGGCTTAATTACAAGGCGGAGGATCGAGGATTTAAACCCCAGCCCAACAACCCGCACATAGGGAGAATGCAATACAATCCTCATCATGATTATTGGGAAGGAAGCCAGGCATTTCCTGATAGATTAGAAAGGGCTGAAATGTCCGAACAGACCGGAAGAGGCTCAGATCTAAATTATCCGGATAAGCAAGCCGACTCTAGAGGACATCGGAACATTGCTCCAGTTCCAAGCACAAGTGGAAATATGTATGGTAAAAGGCATGATAAGAAGCCTCCAGACAAAAACTAAGCTGAAAGAAAATAAACGGACGGATATGTCAGTGCGATCAAACAATAACGTCATGGGATCACGAGAAATAAAGTTAATTTTTTTTAAACATATGACAGGTGGGGCAAATCGTCTTGCGACAAATAATTAAAGTTACTATAATAAACAAAAAAAAATGTTCACAGAGTGAAATCAATGATAAACTTAATGCGTGTTTATGTGCGGGCAAGCACAACAAGACAAATGTAAATAAAAGTGATATATTATGCATATAAAGGAATGACATCAAGAGAAAAATCAAGGAAGCTTGTTTTATCACCAGTAATATCAACTCAATAAATAGAAAAGACACTTGTTTTGCCATTTCTAGAAAATGGATACTATGGGAGATAGTTTTGCATACATTTGCATATAATGACATTAATAATCTAAAGAGGCTATGGTTATGAAGTAACAAAACTCTGAAAGTGCTTAGTCTTCAGAAATTATGATATAGAAAGCCTACAAAAATTATTACATAAAAAAGTTTCACCGCAACGGATCAGCATATTATTAATAAATAACTTATAAAAAATCTTATTATGAAGAGGAATTATAAATTGAAATAATCTTTTTAGAGTTTTGTTTAATGGTAAGATTTTAATAAGCAAAAATATTATTTTTCAATTTGTATATAGTTTGTTGATTGATTTTTTTTTGTATTTGATTTAAAATTTGTGGAAAAACTAATTACAAATTTTGCAGAAAAAAAAGTTTATTTATTGATGTTCAAATCTGTTTTAACAGATTTTTTTTAGCTGAAGATTAGCATGAAATTAAAAATATACATTTTATTTTTGAAATAATAAATAAAAATAAATGGTATTCATCTTTTAGCTAAAGATGCCACTCTATGGTGCGGTTTTCATGCCAAAACACATAAAAATGCTGTTTCTGCGGCCGACACATTCGAACCCGCATTTTCTATAATTCAACTTTTTTGTTGTGCTACAGAATGCAGGCCGCTATGTCGCGTCACAGTACAGCATGTATCTTGCATAGCAGCAAATACATTTGACAAATTTGCACAATTTATAAAATAATTACGGCTTGATGAGAGAGTTTGTATTTGAATTGTATTGTAATGTTGTTTTCATTGGATTTTTTTTTATTTTAAACTATTGAAATGTTCAGATTTTTTAAAGCAATAATTATAAGCCTTTTTTCAATGTACTGTATTGAACTTTTATTTGGGAAAAATGTTAGATATCTATGTTTTTATTAAGTTGCAATTAGGTAACGTGTCAAGTAACATACTGTTAGTAACATTCCACGAGACAAAGAAGATTCTACCATCTGTATATTTTTGAAGTAAAAAAGAGCGGTACAAAAAAAATATCCAGTAAGAAAAGTCCAATTATACAGTTTTTTTTTGTAAATTTCATAAAAAGAAAATATTATAAACATGTTTAATAATAAAGAAGACATTTGTATGTGTTTGTTGTTGTTTAAAAAAGTTTCAGTTTCTTTCTTTTGTCCAAGTACGGTTAGGATTTTGAATTATTTTATTTTAGCATTACAAACAACAGAACACTAACCCTAAAACTAACCCTAAACCTAACCCTAAAACTAACCCTAAACCTAACCCTAAACTAACTCTAAAACTAACCCTAAATCTAACCATAACAACTTTTACTTTCATTACGATTATTATTTTTTAGTTAAACAACAACAAAAAAAGTCGTAACACAAGTAAAAAAATATCCGATAGAAAATTGATAAAAAAAATAGCCGTAACACAAGTAAAAAAATATCCGATAGAAAATTGATAAAAAAAAGCCGTAACACAATATAAAAAGTATACGATATAAAAAAAACATGAATCAAATTGTAATTTGTTGATTTTATTTTACATTTATTATTATCATTTAAATTGTATACGTTAATAAAAAATAATATTTAAAAAAGACGTTTTTTTTTTTTTTTCGCATTACAAAAAAGCACAGAAAAATTATTAAAATCAACGGCCCATGAATGTTCATATTTTATAGTTTTAGTGTGAAAATGGCGCCATCCAACGGCATCTTTAGCTATAAGACAAGCACCAAATAAATTTTGCATATGTGTTTTTAAATATTATGGTTTGGAATATGAATAAGATATTGTTTTTAATTTTTTTAACATATAATATTTATTTTCCCCTTCACCATTTTTAGACATTTTTTAGAACATAGTATAATTTATGATCGAGGAATACTAGCATCATAAAACTTTTATGGTCAATAACTTAACTACATCATTACACAGAACATGTATTGATTTAGGTATATCATGGTGAGAATATTAAATAAAAAATAATTAGTCATTTTGAGATCACCTGTATATAGTTAATTTTAAATATGTATTATATAATATGCAGAATAAATGCTTATATTGGAGTTATATAAAAATGAAAATATAATGTTCAGTTTATTGATTATGTGATATGACCAGTAGACTATAGTTGATAATTTAATGATTTTTATAATAGCTAAAGGAATATTGCATTCTCAGTATTTTTTTTGAGCATATAGTTTTAACTGTCTATATTAAATACAGTATGTCCATTCATTTAAGTGGCAGAGAAAATTTTAAAATCATATTTTATTTACATACGTAACCTTCCATTTGTGTCTCACAAAATTCTTGACAATGACATTGTTGTATTATATACTGTGTTGTTCAAGATATTTATGACTGTTCTGCTATCATAAATAGTTTGTTGGTAAAAAATTTATTTACATAAAATATTAAATTTTAGTTATAGGTTTGGTCAACAGATGTCATCACTTATATTCTTAGAAAGTTGCATTTGTGTAGTAGCAAATTTTTAAGATGAAAATGATTAATGAATTTACACCACTGAAGAAGCTAAAACTGTAATTTTTCAGTGTTATATTTAAAAATATTATATTTAATAATTACTAAACCTTATATATAAATTCTTATTTAAATGTAATTTAAAATCATATGAATGCAATACATATTCTGGATTTATTTAAGTTCTTTTTTTAAGAACAAAATTACAAGTATATTTATTCATTTTTTTTTTTTTTTACTTACTATTTTTTTTTTATCTTACTAGTTATATAATGATATTAATATGTGTTCAATTTAATTCTTTAAATGGAGATCTGATGAATGTTTAAGACTTTTTTTATTGAACATGATACATTTTCTATACAGAAATAAACCTTGTCTTTTCTTCATGCTCCTACTAATTACAAGCTTGAATAATCAACTATATATATTATCTAGTAGTAATTATTACATACCTGTTCAATGATACTTTATTAATACTATGAGAATATGTCCCAACTTATGACCTTTATCAGTGAAGAGCTTGGACTTGATTTTTAATTAAATAAGCTATGATTATGAAGCCATAGAGCTTTGAAAGCACTAAGTTTTAAATAAATTTAATAATATATATAACTTCTTTAACAAGCATTGTAAGTGCATAATTATTGATATTAAATAAGAACTATTATCTAGTATTAATTGATTATTTAAGTTTACAGTTTATTCAACAAAAATGGCTTGCTCCTATATATCATTGTTAAACTGGAGATGAAATTATATATTTTTGGTCAAAATGGATTTTCTCTGTATTTTGTTATTTGATTAATAACCATTGTTTTTCTTTAGCTCTATTTTAATCTCTGTCTATTATAACGCAATTTATTCACTGTATTTTAAATACTTTTTAGCAAAAACCTTTTATTGTAATATATGCATAGACAATCTTATGTTTTGATTCTGAAGAAGCCTGCAGGACAGTCAAAACATTAGATTGTGTGTGCATATAAGTATAATAAAAGGTTTTTGCTAAAAAGTGTTTAAAATACTGTGAATAAATTGTATTTATATAAGATATTATAGCAAAATAAAGGAAGTGATTAATTTGGTGTCTATTATAATCTTATTTAATTGGTAGCTTCCATATGATAATGGAAGTTTTAACCCCACCTCAGACTAATTTATATTTTTATTTTTCCTCTATAATGACTTAAAATTTAAAAATAACTGCTGGATATATAATTCCACCAATTCCAGCTTTAAATCCCAAGTTTTCATTACTAAAAAAAAAGGCAGAAATCATTCTGAGGAGAGAATTTAAATTGCATTATCGTCTAAAGGCTTAAAATAGATAGCACTGATGTAAAAAAAAAAATGTTATTTTATATTGCTGATAACATCAATTAATGATATATTGGTAGTTATTTAAAATAGTATGATAATCAAATAATATAATAATATTACTAATATTGCTAATACTCTTTTGTGTGTATGCATAGATTATGAACCTTCATTAGATTTCATGTAGGCAGCTTTGGTCTTCTTTTTCCCTACATCTTTCTGATGAAAATTAATAGTAGGAAATTAAGCTCGTATTAAGGCTTCATATATTATTTTTAAAAAAATAATTTTATTGTTTACCTGCAAGTTATAACTTTAAAAAAATCAATTTTGCTAAGTTTCTGTTTATAGTTGAATACTTACCAATCTCTCGATAAATTAAAATAAAAAAAGACGGAAATAATTACTGTACTATAGCAGAATTGTGAACAATGCCGTCTGATAAAAAAATGCATTTACTTATTAAATGTATTTATATAATTAGAGAAGATTTGATGACAGACATTCAAGTTTCCTTTAGTCATCCATTATATCTTATACAACCGATACATATGATAACATTCATGTGAAAAAGATAAATGATCTCCAATATGCCTTTTTCATGCTGAAGCAGCACTCATCAGTTGGCACGGATCATCATCTCACACACACATATATATAATCAGTACTCGGTTTTTATTAAAATAACAAATCTTTAAACTTTAATAGACAGGCTTTAATCTTCTTTACTCTCCAACTCTTCAGTCATTCCTATCTATATATTTTGAAAGAAGAACATAAATATATAATAGTGGGTAAAATATATTAATATTGAGGACATAAGTGTTAGTCCGAATATGCTGTTAATGATGGTGCTTTGCACCAAAATATGCTGAGAGAGGGAAGAATGTTTTGACAATACAAAGTATTACCCAAAAAATGCAGAAGTCACATGTGGATTTATTTTTTTAATGTCTTTTTATTTTTTTAAATTAATATATGTGTCCATTATTTTTCGTTCGCTTTTTCTCTTCAAATATTTTAAATTTGGGTGAACTAACATTTAAGTACTTAATATTGTTAATCAAAAATAACAACAATATATATACACATTATATAAACATAGACAAAAAATAGTAAGAAAAAGTGTTTTGTCGCTCAAGAGGTCATATTATATTTAAGCACTAGAAATGTAGTATTGAATACTTTTGCTTTCTCGTCTGACTACATCATTAAAATATTTCTTTTTTCAAAGTTCAAGTGATCGGATCAGCATTTCACTCTAAAGCTAAACAACATGTAATCTTCAAAAGAATAACCTTTAATAAAAAATAAAACTTACATATTGTAACGAGCACAGACGTTCGTTACATTGTTTTTTTATATATAATTATTAAACAAGTTAAAATAAAAAGTTCGCATTTAAAAACTTT